>CAUEHS010000214.1:0-117204 GCA_958510865.1 Myrrha octodecimguttata | reverse complement strand
TGCTTTTACCCTTAAGCTTACCCTTACCCTTACCCTTACCCTTACCCTTACCCTTACCCTTACCCTTACCCTTACCCTTACCCTTACCCTTACCCTTACCCTTACCCTTACCCTTACCCTTACCCTTACCCTTACCCTTACCCTTACCCTTACCCTTACCCTTACCCTTACCCTTACCCTTACCCTTACCCTTACCCTTGCTTTTACCCTTAGGCTTACCCTTACCTTTACCCTTACACTTACCCTTACCCTTACCCTTGCTTTTACCCTTAAGCTTACCCTTACCCTTACCCTTACCCTTACCCTTACCCTTACCCTTACCCTTACCCTTACCCTTACCCTTACCCTTACCCTTACACTTACCCTTACCCTTACATTACCCTTACCCTTACCCTTACCCTTACCCTTACCCTTACCCTTACCCTTTCCCTTACCCTTACCCTTACCCTTACCCTTACCCTTACCCTTACCCTTACCCTTACCCTTACCCTTACCCTTACCCTTACCCTTACCCTTACCCTTACCCTTACCCTTACCCTTACCCTTACCCTTACCCTTACCCTTACCCTTACCCGTACCCTTACCTTTACCCTTGCTTTTACCCTTAAGCTTACCCTTTCCCTTACCCTTACCCTTACCCTTACCCTTACCCCTACCCTTACCCTTACCCTTACCCTTACCCTTACCCTTACCCTTACCCTTACCCTTACCCTTACCCTTACCCTTACCCTTACCCTTACCCTTACCCCTACCCTTACCCTTACCCTTACCCTTACCCTTACCCTTACCCTTACCCTTACCCTTACCCTTACCCTTGCTTTTACCCTTAAGCTTACCCTTACCCTTACCCTTACCCTTACCCTTAAGCTTACCCTTACCCTTACCCTTACCCTTACCCTTACCCTTACCCTTACCCTTACCCTTACCCTTACCCTTACCCTTGCTTTTACCCTTAAGCTTACCCTTACCCTTACCCTCACCCTTACCCTTACCCTTACCCTTACCCTTACCCTTACCCTTACCCTTGCTTTTACCCTAAGGCTTACCCTTTACCTTTACCCTTACCCTTACCCTTACCCTTACCCTTACCCTTACCCTTACCCTTACCCTTACCCTTACCCTTGCTTTTACCCTTAAGCTTACCCTTACCCTTACCCTTACCCTTACCCTTACCCTTACCCTTGCTTTTACCCTAAGGCTTACCCTTACCCTTACCCTTACCCTTACCCTTGCTTTTACCCTTAAGCTTACCCTTACCCTTACCCTTAACCTTACCCCTACCCTTACCCTTACCCTTACCCTTGCTTTTACCCTTAGCTTACCCTTACCCTTACCCTTACCCTTACCCTTACCCTTGCTTTTACCCTTAAGCTTACCCTTACCCTTACCCTTACCCTTACCCTAACCCTTACCCTTACCCTTACCCTTTCCCTTACCCTACCTTACCCTTACCCTTACCCTTACCCTTACCCTTACCTTACCCTTGCTTTTACCCTTAAGCTTACCCTTACCCTTACCCTTACCCTCACCCTTACCCTTACCCTTACCCTTACCCTTACCCTTACCCTTACCCTTACCCTTACCCTTACCCTTACCCTTACCCTTACCCTTACCCTTACCCTTGCTTTTACCCTTAAGCTTACCCTTACCCTTACCCTTACCCTTACCCTTACCCTTGCTTTTACCCTTAAGCTTACCCTTACCCTTACCCTCACCCTTACCCTTACCCTTGCTTTTACCCTCAGGCTTACCCTTACCCTTACCCTTACCCTTACCCTTGCTTTTACACTTAAGCTTACCCTTACCCCTACCCTTACCCTTACCCTTGCTTTTACCCTTAGGCTTACCCTTACCTTTACCATTACCCTTACCCTTACCCTTACCCTTACCCTTACCCTTACCCTTACCCTTACCCTTACCCTTACCCTTACCCTTACCCTTGCTTTAACCCTTAAGCTTACCCTTACCCTTACCCTTACCCTTACCCTTACCCTTACCCTTACCCTTACCCTTACCCTTACCCTTACCCTTACCCTCACACTTGCATTTACCCTTAAGCTTACCCTTACCCTTACCCTTACCCTTACCCTTACCCTTACCCTTACCCTTACCCTTGCTTTTACCCTTAAGCTTACCCTTACCCTTACCCTTAGCCTTACCCTTAGCTTACCCTTACCCTTACCCTTACCCTTACCCTTACCCTTACCCTTACCCTTACCCTTACCCTTACCCTTACCCTTACCCTTACCCTTACCCTTACCCTTACCCTTACCCTTACCCTTACCCTTACCCTTACCCTTGCTTTTACCCTTAGGCTTACCCTTACCTTTACCCTTACCCTTACCCTTACCCTTACCCTTACCCTTACCCTTACCCTTACCCTTACCCTTACCCTTGCTTTTACCCTTAGGCTTACCCTTACCTTTACCCTTACCCTTACCCTTACCCTTACCCTTACCCTTACCCTTACCCTTAAGCTTAACCTTACCCTTACCCTTATCCTTACCCTTACCCTTACCCTTACCCTTACCCTTACCCTTACCCATACCCTCACCCTTACCCTTGCTTTTACCCTTAAGCTTACCCTTACCCTTACCCTTACCCTTAAGCTTACCCTTACCCTTACCCTTACCCTTACCCTTACCCTTGCTTTTACCCTTAAGCTTACCCTTACCCTTACCCTTACCCTTACCCTTGCTTTTACCCTTAAGCTTACCCTTACCCTTACCCTTACCCTTACCCTTACCCTTAAGCTTACCCTTACCCTTACCCTTACCCTTACCCTTACCCTTACCCTTACCCTTACCCTTACCCTTGCTTTTACCCTTAAGCTTACCCTTACCCTTACCCTTACCCTTACCCTTACCCTTACCCTTACCCTTACCCTTACCCTTACCCTTACCCTTACCCTTGCTTTTACCCTTAGGCTTACCCTTACCTTTACCCTTACCCTTACCCTTACCCTTACCCTTACCCTTACCCTTACCCTTGCTTTTACCCTTAAGCTTACCCTTACCCTTACCCTTACCCTTACCCTTACCCTTACCCTTACCCTTACCCTTACCCTTACCCTTACTTTTACCCTTAAGCTTACCCTTACCCTTACCCTTACCCTTACCCTTACCCTTACCCTTACCCTTACCCTTACCCTTACCCTTACCCTTGCTTTTACCCTTAAGCTTACCCTTACCCTTACCCTTACCCTTACCCTTACCCTTACCCTTACCCTTGCTTTTACCCTTCAGCTTACCCTTACCCTTACCCTTACCCTTACCCTTACCCTTACCCTTACCCTTACCCTTACCCTTACCCTTACCCTTACCCTTACCCTCACCCTTACCCTTACCCTTACCCTTGCTTTTACCCTTAGGCTTACCCTTACCTTTATCCTTATCCTTACCCTTACCCTTACCCTTACCCTTACCCTTACCCTTACCCTAACCCTTACCCTTACCCTTGCTTTTACCCTTAAGCTTACCCTTACCCTTACCCTTACCCTTACCCTTACCCTTACCCTTACCCTTGCTTTTACCCTTAAGCTTACCCTTACCCTTACCCTTACCCTCACCCTTGCTTTTACCCTTAGGCTTACCCTTACCCTTACCCTTACCCTTACCCTTGCTTTTACCCTTAAGCTTACCCTTACCCTTACCCTTACCCTTACCCTTACCCTTACACTTACCCTTACCCTTACCCTTACCCTTACCCTTACCCTTACCCTTACCCTTACCCTTACCCTTACCCTTACCCTTGCTTTTACCCTTAAGCTTACCCTTACTCTTACCCTTACCCTTACCCTTACCCTTACCCTTTCCCTTGCTTTTACCCTTAAGCTTACCCTTACCCTTTCCCTTAACCTTACCCTTACCCTTACCCTTACCCTTACCCTTACCCTTACCCTTCCCTTGCTTTTACCCTTAAGCTTACCCTTACCCTTACCCTTAACCTTACCCTTGCTTTTACCCTTAAGCATACCCTTACCCTTACCCTTACCCTTACCCTTACCCTTACCCTTACCCTTACCCTTACCCTAACCCTTACCCTTGCTTTTACCCTTAAGCTTACCCTTACCCTTACCCTTACCCTTACCCTTAAGCTTATCCTTACCCTTACCCTTACCCTTACCCTTACCCTTACCCTTACCCTTGCTTTTACCCTTAAGCTTACCCTTACCCTTACCCTTACCCTTACCCTTACCCTTACCCTTACCCTTACCCTTGCTTTTACCCTTAGGCTTACCCTTACCTTTACCCTTACCCTTACCCTTACCCTTACCCTTACCCTTACCCTTACCCTTACCCTTACCCTTACCCTTACCCTTACCCTTGCTTTTACCCTTAAGCTTACCCTTACCCTTACCCTTACCCTTACCCTTACCCTTACCCTTACCCTTACCCTTACCCTTACCCTTGCTTTTACCCTTAAGCTTACACTTACCCTTACCCTTACCCTTACCCTTACCCTTACCCTTACCCTTACCCTTGCTTTTACCCTTAAGCTTACCCTTACCCTTACCCTTACCCTTACCCTCACCCTTACCCTTACCCTTGCTTTTACCCTTAAGCTTACCCTTACCCTTACCCTTACCCTTACCCTTACCCTTACCCTTACCCTTGCTTTTACCCTTAGGCTTATCCTTACCTTTATCCTTACCCTTACCCTTACCCTTACCCTTACCCTTACCCTTGCTTTTACCCTTAAGCTTACCCTTACCCTTACCCTTACCCTTAGCCATACCCTTGCTTTTACCCTAAAGCTTACCCTTACCCTTACCCTTACTCTTACCCTTACCCTTGCTTTTACCCTTAGGCTTACCCTTACCCTCACCCTTACCCTTACCCTTGCTTTTACCCTTAAGCTTACCCTTACCCTTACCCTTACCCTTACCCTTACCCTTACCCTTACCCTTACCCTTACCCTTACCCTTACCCTTACCCATACCCTTACCCTTACCCTAACCCTTGCTTTTACCCTTAGGCTTACCCTTACCTTTACCCTTACCCTTACCCTTACCCTTACCCTTACCCTTACCCTTACCCTTACCCTTACCCTTACCCTTGCTTTTACCCTTAAGCTTACCCTTACCCTTACCCTTACCCTTACCCTTACCCTTACCCTTAGCCTTGCTTTTACCCTTAAGCTTACCCTTACCCTTACCCTTAGCCTTGCTTTTACCCTTAAGCTTACCCTTACCCTTACCTTTACCCTTACCCTTACCCTTACCCTTACCCTTACCCTTACCCTTACCCTTGCTTTTACCCTTAAGCTTACCCTTACCCTTACCCTTACCCTTACCCTTACCCTTACCCTTACCCTTACCCTTACCCTTACCCTTACCCTTACCCTTACCCTTACCCTTACCCTTACCCTTACCCTTACCCTTACCCTTACCCTTACCCTAACCCTTGCTTTTACCCTTAGGCTTACCCTTAAATTTACCCTTACCCTTACCCTTACCCTTACCCTTACCCTTACCCTTACCCTTACCCTTGCTTTTACCCTTAAGCTTACCCTTACCCTTACCCTTACCCTTACCCTTACCCTTACCCTTACCCTTGCTTTTACCCTTAAGCTTACCCTTACCCTTACCCTTACCCTTACCCTTACCCTTACCCTTACCCTTACCCTTACCCTTGCTTTTACCCTTAAGCTTACCCTTACCCTTACCCTAACCCTTACCCTTACCCTTACCCTTGCTTTTACCCTTAAGCTTACCCTTACCCTTACCCTTACCCTTACCCTTACCCTTACCCTTACCCTTACCCTTACCCTTACCCTTACCCTTACCCTTACCCTTGCTTTTACCCTTAGGCTTACCCTTACCCTTACCCTTACCCTTACCCTTGCTTTTACCCTTAAGCTTACCCTTACCCTTACCCTTACCCTTACCCTTACCCTTACCCTTACCCTTACCCTTACCCTTACCCTTACCCTTACCCTTACCCTTACCCTTACCCTTGCTTTTACCCTTAGGCTTACCCTTACCTTTACCCTTACCCTTACCCTTACCCTTACCCTTACCCTTACCCTTACCCTTACCCTTACCCTTACCCTTACCCTTGCATTTACCCTTAAGCTTACCCTTACCCTTACCCTTACCCTTACCCTTACCCTTACCCTTACCCTTACCCTTACCCTTACCCTTACCCTTACCCTTGCTTTTACCCTCAAGCTTACCCTTACCCTTACCCTCACCCTTACCCTTACCCTTACCCTTACCCTTACCCTTGCTTTTACCCTTAAGCTTACCCTTACCCTTACCCTTACCCTTACCCTTAAGCTTACCCTTACCCTTACCCTTACCCTTACCCTTACCCTTACCCTTACCCTTACCCTTACCCTTACCCTTACCCTTACCCTTGCTTTTACCCTTAAGCTTACCCTTACCCTTACCCTTACCCTTACCTTTACCCTTGCTTTTACCCTTAAGCTTACCCTTACCCTTACCCTTACCCTTACCCTTAAGCTTACCCTTACCCTTACCCTTACCCTTACCCTTACCCTTACCCTTACCCTTACCCTTACCCTTACCCTTACCCTTACCCTTACCCTTACCCTTACCCTTACCCTTACCCTTACCCTTACCCTTACCCTTACCCTTACCCTTACCCTTACCCTTACCCTTACCCTTACCCTTACCCTTACCCTTACCCTTACCCTTACCCTTACCCTTACCCTTACCCTTACCCTTACCCTTGCTTTTACCCTTAGGCTTACCCTTACCTTCACCCTTACCCTTACCCTTACCCTTACCCTTACCCTTGCTTTTACCCTTAAGCTTACCCTTACCCTTACCCTTACCCTTACCCTTACCCTTACCCTTACCCTTACCCTTACCCTTGCTTTTACCCTTAAGCTTACCCTTACCCTTACCCTTACCCTTACCCTTACCCTTACCCTTACCCTTACCCTTACCCTTACCCTTACCCTTGCTTTTACCCTTAAGCTTACCCTTACCCTTACCCTTACCCTTACCCTTACCCTTACCCTTACCCATACCCCTACCCTTGCTTTTACCCTTAAGCTTAACCTTACCCTTACCCTTACCCTTACCCTTACCCTTACCCTTACCCTTGCTTTTACCCTTAAGCTTACCCTTACCCTTACCCTTACCCTTACCCTTACCCTTACCCTTACCCTTACCCTTACCCTTGCTTTTACCCTTAAGCTTACCCTTACCCTTACCCTTACCCTCACCCTTACCCTTGCTTTTACCATTAGGCTTACCCTTACCCTTACCCTTACCCTTACCCTTACCCTTACCCTTACCCTTACCCTTACCCTTACCCTTACCCTTACCCTTACCCTTACCTTTACCCTTACCCTTGCTTTCACCCTTAAGCTTACCCTTACCCTTACCCTTACCCTTACCCTCACCCTTACCCTTGCTTTTACCCTTAAGCTTACCCTTACCCTTACCCTTACCCTTACCCTTACCCTTACCCTTACCCTTACCCTAACCCTTGCTTTTACCCTTAAGCTTACCCTTACCCTTACCCTTACCCTTACCCTTAAGCTTACCCTTACCCTAACCCTTACCCTTACCCTTACCCTTACCCTTACCCTTACCCTTACCCTTGCTTTTACCCTTAAGCTTACCCTTACCCTTACCCTTACCCTTACCCTTACCCCTACCCTTGCTTTTACCCTTAAGCTTACCCTTACCCTTACCCTTACCCTTAAGCTTACCCTTACCCTTAACCTTACACTTACCCTTACCCTTACCCTTACCCTTACCCTTGCTTTTACCCTTAAGCTTACCCTTACCCTTACCCTTACCCTTACCCTTACCCTTACCCTTACCCTTGCTTTTACCCTTAGGCTTACCCTTACTTTTACCTTTACCCTTACCCTTGCTTTTACCCTTAAGCTTACCCTTACCCTTACCCTTACCCTTACCCTTACCCTTGCTTTTACCCTTAGGCTTACCCTTACCCTTACCTTTACCCTTACCCTTGCTTTTACCCTTAAGCTTACCCTTACCCTTACCCTTACCCTTACCCTTACCCTTACCTTTACCCTTACCCTTACCCTTACCCTTACCCTTACCCTTACCCTTACCCTTACCCTTACCCTTACCCTTACCCTTACCCTCACCCTTACCCTTACCCTTACCCTTACCCTTACCCTTACCCTTACCCTTACCCTTACCCTTACCCTTACCCTTACCCTTACCCTTAACCTTACCCTTACCCTTACCCTTACCCTTACCCTTACCCTTACCCTTACCCTTACCCTTACCCTTACCCTTACCCTTACCCTTACCCTAACCCTTGCTTTTACCCTTAGGCTTACCCTTAACTTTACCCTTACCCTTACCCTTACCCTTACCCTTACCCTTACCCCTACCCTTACCCTTACCCTTACCCTTGCTTTTACCCTTAAGCTTACCCTTACCCTTACCCTTACCCTTACCCTTACCCTTACCCTTACCCTTGCTTTTACCCTTAAGCTCACCCTTACCCTTACCCTTACCCTTACCCTTACCCTTACCCTTACCCTTACCCTTACCCTTACCCTTGCTTTTACCCTTAAGCTTACCCTTACCCTTACCCTAACCCTTACCCTTACCCTTACCCTTGCTTTTCCCTTAAGCTTACCCTTACCCTTACCCTTACCCTTACCCTTACCCTTACCCTTACCCTTACCCTTACCCTTACCCTTACCCTTACCCTTGCTTTTACCCTTAGGCTTACCCTTACCCTTACCCTTACCCTTACCCTTGCTTTTACCCTTAAGCTTACCCTTACCCTTACCCTTACCCTTACCCTTACCCTTACCCTTACCCTTACCCTTACCCTTACCCTTACCCTTGCTTTTACCCTTAGGCTTACCCTTACCTTTACCCTTACCCTTACCCTTACCCTTACCCTTACCCTTACCCTTACCCTTACCCTTACCCTTACCCTTACCCTTACCCTTACCCTTACCCTTGCATTTACCCTTAAGCTTACCCTTACCCTTACCCTTACCCTTACCCTTACCCTTACCCTTACCCTTACCCTTACCCTTGCTTTTACCCTCAAGCTTACCCTTACCCTTACCCTTACCCTTACCCTTACCCTTACCCTTACCCTTACCCTTGCTTTTACCCTTAAGCTTACCCTTACCCTTACCCTTACCCTTACCCTTAAGCTTACCCTTACCCTTACCCTTACCCTTACCCTTACCCTTACCCTTATCCTTATCCTTACCCTTACCCTTACCCTTACCCTTACCCTTGCTTTTACCCTTAAGCTTACCCTTACCCTTACCCTTACCCTTACCCTTACCCTTACCCTTACCCTTACCCTTACCCTTACCCTTACCCTTGCTTTTACCCTTAGGCTTACCCTTACCTTCACCCTTACCCTTACCCTTACCCTTACCCTTACCCTTGCTTTTACCCTTAAGCTTACCCTTACCCTTACCCTTACCCTTACCCTTACCCTTACCCTTACCCTTACCCTTACCCTTACCCTTGCTTTTACCCTTAAGCTTACCCTTACCCTTACCCTTACCCTTACCCTTACCCTTACCCTTACCCTTACCCTTACCCTTACCCTTACCCTTACCCTTACCCTTACCCTTACCCTTGCTTTTACCCTTAAGCTTACCCTTACCCTTACCCTTACCCTAACCCTTACCCTTACCCTTACCCATACCCCTACCCTTGCTTTTACCCTTAAGCTTAACCTTACCCTTACCCTTACCCTTACCCTTACCCTTACCCTTACCCTTACCCTTGCTTTTACCCTTAAGCTTACCCTTACCCTTACCCTTACCCTTACCCTTACCCTTACCCTTACCCTTACCCTTGCTTTTACCCTTAAGCTTACCCTTACCCTTACCCTTACCCTCACCCTTACCCTTGCTTTTACCCTTAGGCTTACCCTTACCCTTACCCTTACCCTTACCCTTACCCTTACCCTTACCCTTACCCTTACCCTTACCTTTACCCTTACCCTTGCTTTTACCCTTAAGCTTATCCTTACCCTTACCCTTACCCTTACCCTCACCCTTACCCTTGCTTTTACCCTTAAGCTTACCCTTACCCTTACCCTTACCCTTACCCTTACCCTTACCCTTACCCTTACCCTAACCCTTGCTTTTACCCTTAAGCTTACCCTTACCCTTACCCTTACCCTTACCCTTAAGCTTACCCTTACCATTACCCTTACCCTTACCCTTACCCTTACCCTTACCCTTACCCTTACCCTTACCCTTGCTTTTACCCTTAAGCTTACCCTTACCCTTACCCTTACCCTTACCCTTACCCCTACCCTTGCTTTTACCCTTAAGCTTACCCTTACCCTTACCCTTACCCTTAAGCTTACCCTTACCCTTAACCTTACCCTTACCCTTACCCTTACCCTTACCCTTACCCTTGCTTTTACCTTTAAGCTTACCCTTACCCTTACCCTTACCCTTACCCTTACCCTTAAGCTTACCCTTACCCTTACCCTTACCCTTACCCTTAAGCTTACCCTTACCCTTACCCTTACCCTTACCCTTACCCTTACCCTTACCCTTACCCTTACCCTTACCCTTACCCTTGCTTTCACCCTTAAGCTCACCCTTACCCTTACCCTTACCCTTACCCTTACCCTTATCCTTACCCTTACCCTTACCCTTACCCTTACCCTTACCCTTACCCTTGCTTTTACCCTTAGGCTTACCCTTACCTTCACCCTTACCCTTACCCTTACCCTTACCCTTACCCTTGCTTTTACCCTTAAGCTTACCCTTACCCTTACCCTTACCCTTGCTTTTACCCTTAAGCTTACCCTTACCCTTACCCTTACCCTTACCCTTACCCTTACCCTTACCCTTACCCTTGCTTTTACCCTTAAGCTTACCCTTACCCTTACCCTTACCCTAACCCTTACCCTTACCCTTACCCATACCCCTACCCTTGCTTTTACCCTTAAGCTTAACCTTACCCTTACCCTTACCCTTACCCTTACCCTTACCCTTACCCTTACCCTTGCTTTTACCCTTAAGCTTACCCTTACCCTTACCCTTACCCTTACCCTTACCCTTACCCTTACCCTTACCCTTGCTTTTACCCTTAAGCTTACCCTTACCCTTACCCTTACCCTTACCCTTACCCTTGCTTTTACCCTTAGGCTTACCCTTACCTTTACCCTTATCCTTACCCTTACCCTTACCCTTACCCTTACCCTTACCCTTACCCTTGCTTTTACCCTTAAGCTTACCCTTACCCTTACCCTTACCCTTACCCTTACCCTTACCCTTACCCTTACCCTTTCCCTTACCCTTACCCTTACCCTTACCCTTGCTTTTACCCTTAAGCTTACCTTTACCCTTACCCTTACCCTTACCCTTACCCTTACCCCTACCCTTGCTTTTACCCTTAAGCTTAACCTTACCCTTACCCTTACCCTTACCCTTACCCTTGCTTTTACCCTTAAGCTTACCCTTACCCTTACCATTACCCTTACCCTTACCCTTACCCTTACCCTTGCTTTTACCCTTAAGCTTACCCTTACCCTTACCCTTACCCTTACCCTTACCCTTGCTTTTACCCTTAGGCTTACCCTTACCCTTACCCTTACCCTTACCCTTGCTTTTACCCTCAAGCTTACCCTTACACTTACCCTTACCCTTACCCTTACCCTTACCCTTACCCTTACCCTTGTCCTTGCTTTTACCCCTAAGCTTACCCTTACCCTTACCCTTACCCTTACCCTTACCCTCACCCTTACCCTTGCTTTTACCCTTAAGCTTACCCTCACCCTTACCCTTACCCTTACCCTTACCCTTACCCTTACCCTTACCCTTACCCTAACCCTTGCTTTTACCCTTAAGCTTACCCTTACCCTTACCCTTACCCTTACCCTTAAGCTTACCCTTACCCTTACCCTTACCCTTACCCTTACCCTTACCCTTACCCTTACCCTTACCCTTACCCTTACCCTTACCCTTGCTTTTACCCTTAAGCTTACCCTTGGCCTTACCCTTACCCTTAAGCTTACCCTTACCCTTACCCTTGCTTTTACCCTTAAGCTTACCCTTACCCTTACCCTTACCCTTACCCTTACCCTTAACCTTACCCTTACCCTTACCCTTACCCTTGCTTTTACCCTTAGGCTTACCCTTACCTTTACCCTTACCCTTACCCTTACCCTTACCCTTACCCTTACCCTTACCCTTACCCTTACCCTTGCTTTTACCCTTAAGCTTACCCTTACCCTTACCCTTACCCTTACCCTTACCCTTAACCTAACCCTTGCTTTTACCCTTAAGCTTACCCTTACCCTTACCCTTACCCTTAAGCTTACCCTTACCCTTACCCTTACCCTTACCCTTACCCTTACCTTTACCC
Source organism: Myrrha octodecimguttata (assembly GCA_958510865.1). Lineage (NCBI taxonomy): Eukaryota > Metazoa > Arthropoda > Insecta > Coleoptera > Coccinellidae > Myrrha > Myrrha octodecimguttata. The sequence goes on along the minus strand of CAUEHS010000214.1, from coordinate 104,876 downwards.
TTACCCTTACCCTTACCCTTACCCTTGCTTTTACCCTTAAGCTTACCCTTACCCTTACCCTTACCCTTACCCTTACCCTTACCCTTGCTTTTACCCTTAAGCTTACCCTTACCCTTACCCTTACCCTTAAGCTTACCCTTACCCTTACCCTTACCCTTACCCTTACCCTTACCCTTACCCTTACCCTTGCTTTTACCCTTAAGCTTACCCTTACCCTTACCCTTACCCTTACCCTTACCCTTACCCTTACCCTTACCCTTACCCTTACCCTTACCCTTACCCTTACCCTTACCCTTACCCTTACCCTTACCCTTACCCTTGCTTTTACCCTTAGGCTTACCCTTACCTTTACCCTTACCCTTACCCTTACCCTTACCCTTACCCTTACCCTTGCTTTTACCCTTAAGCTTACCCTTACCCTTACCCTTACCCTTACCCTTACCCTTACCTTTACCCTTACCCTTACCCTTACCCTTACCCTTGCTTTTGCCCTTAAGCTTACCCTTACCCTTACCCTTACCCTTACCCTTACCCTTACCCTTACCCTTACCCTTGCTTTTACCCTTAAGCTTACCCTTACCCTTACCCTTACCCTTACCCTTACCCTTACCCTTACCCTTACCCTTACCCTTACCCTTACCCTTACCCTTGCTTTTACCCTTAAGCTTACCCTTACCCTTACCCTTACCCTTACCCTTACCCTTACCCTTACCCTTACCCTTACCCTTACCCTTGCTTTTACCCTTGAGCTTACCCTTACCCTTACCCTTACCCTTACCCTTACCCTTACCCTTACCCTTACCCTTACCCTTACCCTTACCCTTACCCTTACCCTTACCCTTGCTTTTACCCTTAGGCTTACCCTTACCTTTACCCTCACCCTTACCCTTACCCTTACCCTTACCCTTACCCTTACCCATGCTTTTACCCTTAAGCTTACCCTTACCCTTACCCTTACCCTTACCCTTACCCTTTCCCTTACCTTTACCCTTACCCTTTCCCTTGCTTTTACCCTTAAGCTTACCCTTACCCTTACCCTTACCCTTTCCTTTACCCTTACCCTTACCCTTACCCTTACCCTCACCCTTGCTTTTACCCTTAAGCTTACCCTTACTCTTACCCTTACCCTTACCCTTACCCTTACCCTTACCCTTACCCTTACCCTTACCCTTACCCTTACCCTTACCCTTACCCTTACCCTTACCCTTACCCTTACCCTTACCCTTGCTTTTACCCTTAAGCTTACCCTTACCCTTACCCTTACCCTTACCCTTACCCTTACCCTTACCCGTGCTTTTACCCTTAAGCTTACCCTAACCCTTACCCTTACCCTTACCCTTACCCTTGCTTTTACCCTTAAGCTTACCCTTACCCTTACCCTTTTCCTTACCCTTAAGCTTAACCTTACCCTTACCGTTACCCTTACCCTTACCCTTACCCTTACCCTTACCCTTACCCTTGCTTTTACCCTTAAGCTTACCCTTACCCTTACCCTTACCCTTACCCTTACCCTTACACTTACCCTTACCCTTACCCTTACCCTTACCCTTACCCTTACATTTACCCTTAGGCTTACCCTTACCTTTACCCTTACCCTTACCCTTACCCTTACCCTTACCCTTACCCTTACCCTTACCCTTACCCTTACCCTTACCCTTGCTTTTACCCTTAAGCTTACCCTTACCCTTACCCTTACCCTTACCCTTACCCTTACCCTTGCTTTTACCCTGAAGCTTACCCTTACCCTTACCCTTACCCTTACCCTTACCCTTGCTTTTACCCTTAAGCTTACCCTTACCCTTACCCTTACCCTTACCCTTACCCTTACCCTTACCCTCACCCTTACCCTTACCCTTACCCTTACCCTTGCTTTTACCCTTAAGCTTACCCTTACCCTTACCCTTACCCTTACCCTTACCCTTACCCTTACCCTTACCCTTACCCTTACCCTTACCCTTACCCTTACCCTTACCCTTGCTTTTACCCTTAGGCTTACCCTTACCTTTACCCTTACCCTTACCCTTACCCTTACCCTTACCCTTACCCTTACCCTTGCTTTTACCCTTAAGCTTACCCTTACCCTTACCCTTACCCTTACCCTTACCCTTGCTTTTACCCTTAAGCTTACCCTTACCCTTACCCTTACCCTTACCCTTACCCTTGCTTTTACCCTTAGGCTTACCCTTACCCTTACCCTTACCCTCACCCTTGCTTTTACCCTTAAGCTTACCCTTACCCTTACCCTTACCCTTACCCTTACCCTTACCCTTACCCTTACCCTTACCCTTACCCTTACCCTTACCCTTACCCTTACCCTTACCCTTACCCTTACCCTTACCCTTACCCTTACCCTTACCCTTACCCTTGCTTTTACCCTTAGGCTTACCCTTACCTTTACCCTTACCCTTACCCTTACCCTTACCCTTACCCTTACCCTTACCCTTACCCTTGCTTTTACCCTTAAGCTTACCCTTACCCTTGCCCTTACCCTTACCCTTACCCTTGCTTTTACCCTTAAGCTTACCCTTACCCTTACCCTTACCCTTACCCTTACCCTTACCCTTACCCTCACCCTTACCCTCACCCTTGCTTTTACCCTTAAGCTTACCCTTACCCTTACCCTTACCCTTACCCTTACCCTTACCCTCACCCTTGCTTTTACCCTCAAGCTTACCCTTACCCTTACCCTTACCCTTACCCTTACCCTTACCCTTACCCTTGCTTTTACCCTTAGGCTTACCCTTACCCTTACCCTTACCCTTACCCTTGCTTTTACCCTTAAGCTAACCCTTACCCTTACCCTTACCCTTACCCTTACCCTTACCCTTACCCTTACCCTTACCCTTACCCTTACCCTTGCTTTTACCCTTAGGCTTACCCTTACCTTTACCCTTACCCTTACCCTTACCCTTACCCTAACCCTTACCCTTACCCTTGCTTTTACCCTTAAGCTAACCCTTACCCTTACCCTTACCCTTACCCTTACCCTTACCCTTACCCTTACCCTTACCCTTACCCTTACTTTTACCCTTAAGCTTACCCTTACCCTTACCCTTACCCTTACCCTTACCCTTACCCTTACCCTTACCCTTACCCTTACCCTTACCCTTGCTTTTACCCTTAAGCTTACCCTTACCCTTACCCTTACCCTTACCCTTAAGCTTACCCTTACCCTTACCCTTACCCTTACCCTTACCCTTACCCTTACCCTTACCCTTACCCTTACCCTTGCTTTTACCCTTAAGCTTACCCTTACCCTTACCCTTACCCTTACCCTTGCTTTTACCCTTAAGCTTACCCTTACCCTTACCCTTACCCTTACCCTTAAGCTTACCCTTACCCTTACCCTTACCCTTACCCTTACCCTTACCCTTAACCTTACCCTTACCCTTACCCTTACCCTTACCCTTACCCTTACCCTTACCCTTACCCTTACCCTTGCTTTTACCCTTAAGCTTACCCTTACCCTTACCCTTACCCTTACCCTTAAGCTTACCCTTACCCTTACCCTTACCCTTACCCTTACCCTTGCTTTTACCCTTAAGCTTACCCTTACCCTTACCCTTACCCTTACCCTTAAGCTTACCCTTACCCTTACCCTTACCCTTACCCTTACCCTTACCCTTACCCTTGCTTTTACCCTTAAGCTTACCCTTACCCTTACCCTTACCCTTACCCTTAAGCTTACCCTTACCATTACCCTTACCCTTACCCTTACCCTTACCCTTACCCTTACCCTTACCCTTACCCTTGCTTTTACCCTTAAGCTTACCCTTACCCTTACCCTTACCCTTACCCTTACCCTTACCCTTGCTTTTACCCTTGAGCTTACCCTTACCCTTACCCTTACCCTTACCCTTAAGCTTACCCTTACCCTTACCCTTACCCTTACCCTTACCCTTACCCTTACCCTTACCCTTACCCTTACCCTTACCCTTACCCTTACCCTTGCTTTTACCCTTAAGCTTACCCTTACCCTTACCCTTACCCTTACCCTTACCCTTACCCTTACCCTTACCCTAACCCTTACCCTTACCCTTACCCTTACCCTTACCCTTACCCTTACCCTTGCTTTTACCCTTAGGCTTACCCTTACCTTTACCCTTACCCTTACCCTTACCCTTACCCTTACCCTTACCCTTACCATTACCCTTGCTTTTACCCTTAAGCTTACCCTTACCCTAACCCTTTCCCTTACCCTTACCCTTACCCTTGCTTTTACCTTTAAGCTTACCCTTACCCTTACCCTTACCCTTACCCTTACCCTTGCTTTTACCCTTAAGCTTACCCTTACCCTTACCCTTACCCTTACCCTTACCCTTACCCTTACCCTTACCCTTACCCTTACCCTTACCCTTACCCTTACCCTTACCCTTACCCTTACCTTTACCCTTACCCTTACCCTTACCCTTACCCTTACCCTTACCCTTACCCTTACCCTTACCCTTACCCTTACCCTTGCTTTTACCCTTAAGCTTACCCTTACCCTTACCCTTACCCTTACCCTTACCCTCACCCTTACCCTTACCCTCACCCTTGCTTTTACCCTTAAGCTTACCCTTACCCTTACCCTTACCCTTACCCTTACCCTTACCCTTACCCTTGCTTTTACCCTTAAGCTTACCCTTACCCTCACCCTTACCCTAACCCTTACCTTTGCTTTTACCCTTAGGCTTACCCTTACCCTTACCCTTACCCTTACCCTTGCTTTTACCCTTAAGCTTACCCTTACCCTTACCCTTACCCTTACTCTTACCCTTACCCTTACCCTAACCCTTACCCTTACCCTTGCTTTTACCCTTAGGCTAACCCTTACCTTTACCCTTACCCTTACCCTTACCCTTACCCTTACCCTTACCCTTACCCTTACCCTTACCCTTACCCTTACCCTTACCCTTGCTTTTACCCTTAAGCTTACCCTTACCCTTACCCTTACCCTTACCCTTACCCTTACACTTACCCTTACCCTTACCCTTACCCTTGCTTTTACCCTTAAGCTTACCCTTACCCTTACCCTTACCCTTACCCTTACCCTTACCCTTACCCTTACCCTTACCCTTACCCTTACCCTTACCCTAACCCTTACCCTTGCTTTTACCCTTAAGCTTACCCTTACCCTTACCCTTACCCTTACCCTTAAGCTTACCCTTACCCTTACCCTTACCCTTACCCTTACCCTTACCCTCACCCTTACCCTTGCTTTTACCCTTAAGCTTACCCTTACCCTTACCCTTACCCTAACCCTTACCCTTGCTTTTACCCTTACCCTTATCCTTACCCTTAAGCTTACCCTTACCCTTACCCTTACCCTTACCCTTACCCTTACCCTTACCCTTACCCTTACCCTTACCCTTACCCTTACCCTTACCCTTACCCTTACCCTTGCTTTTACCCTTAAGCTTACCCTTACCCTTACCCTTACCCTTACCCTTACCCTTACCCTTGCTTTTACCCTTAGGCTTACCCTTACCTTTACCCTTACCCTTACCTTTACCCTTACCCTTACCCTTACCCTTGCTTTTACCCTTAAGCTTACCCTTACCCTTACCCTTACCCTTACCCTTACCCTTACCCTTACACTTACCCTTACCCTTACCCTCACCCTTGCTTTTACCCTTAAGCTTACCCTTACCCTTACCCTTACCCTTACCCTTACCCTTACCCTTACCCTTACCCTTACCCTTACCCTTACCCTTACCCTTACCCTTACCCTTACCCTTACCCTTACCCTTACCCTTACCCTTACCCTTACCCTTACCCTTGCTTTTACCCTTAAGCTTACCCTTACCCTTACCCTTACACTTACCCTTACCCTTATCCTTACCCTTACCCTTACCCTTACCCTTACCCTTGCTTTTACCCTTAGGCTTACCCTTACCTTTACCCTTACCCTCACCCTTACCCTTACCCTTACCCTTACCCTTACCCTTGCTTTTACCCTTAAGCTTACCCTTACCCTTACCCTTACCCTTACCCTTATCCTTGCTTTTACCCTTAAGCTTACCCTTACCCTTACCCTTACCCTTACCCTTACCCTTGCTTTTACCCTTAGGCTTACACTTACCCTTACCCTTACCCTTACCCTAAAGCTTACCCTTACCCTTACCCTTACCCATACCCTTACCCTTACCCTTACCCTTACCCTTACCCTTACCCTTACCCTTGCTTTTACCCTTAAGCTTACCCTTACCCTTACCCTTACACTTACCCTTACCCTTACCCTTACCCTTACCCTTACCCTTACCCTTACCCTTACCCTTACCCTAACCCTTACCCTTACCCTTGCTTTTACCCTTAGGCTTACCCTTACCTTTACCCTTACCCTTACCCTTACCCTTAAGCTTACCCTTACCCTTACCCTTACCCTTACCCTTACCCTTACCCTTACCCTTACCCTTACCCTTACCCTTACCCTTACCCTTACCCTTACCCTTACCCTTACCCTTACCCTTACCCTTACCCTTACCCTTACCCTTACCCTTGCTTTTACCCTTAAGCTTACCCTTACCCTCACCCTTACACTTACCCTTACCCTTAGCCTTACCCTTACCCTTACCCTTACCCTTACCCTTACCCTTACCCTCACCCTAACCCTTACCCTTACCCTTGCTTTTACCCTTAGGCTTACCCTTACCTTTACCCTTACCCTTACCCTTACCCTTACCCTTACCCTTGCTTTTACCCTTAAGCTTACCCTTACCCTTACCCTTACCCTTACCCTTACCCTTACCCTTCCCCTTACCCTTGCTTTTACCCTTAAGCTTACCCTTACCCTTACCCTTACCCTTACCCTCACCCTTACCCTTACCCTTACCCTTGCTTTTACCCTTAAGCTTACCCTTACCCTTACCCTTACCCTTACCCTTACCCTTACCCTTACCCTTACCCTTACCCTTACCCTTGCTTTTACCCTTAAGCTTACCCTTACCCTTACCCTTACCCTTACCCTTACCCTTACCCTTACCCTTACCCTTACCCTTACCCTTACCCTAACCCTTACCCTTACCCTTACCCTTACCCTTACCCTTACCCTTACCCTTACCCTTGCTTTTACCCTTAGGCTTACCCTTACCTTTACCCTTACCCTTACCCTTACCTTTACCCTTACCCTTACCCTTGCTTTAATCCTTAAGCTTACCCTTACCCTCACCCTTACCCTTACCCTCACCCTTGCTTTTACCCTTAAGCTTACCCTTACCCTTACCCTTACCCTTACCCTTACCCTTGTTTTACCCTTAGGCTTACCCTTACCCTTACCCTTACCCTTACCCTTGCTTTTACCCTTAAGCTTACCCTTACCCTTACCCTTACCCTTACCCTTACCCTTACCCTTACCCTTACCCTTACCCTTACCTTTACCCTTACCCTTGCTTTTACCCTTAGGCTTACCCTAACCTTTACCCTTACCCTTACCCTTACCCTTACTCTTACCCTTACCCTTACCCTTACCCTTACCCTTACCCTTACCCTTACCCTTGCTTTTACCCTTAAGCTTACCCTTTCCCTTACCCTCACCCTTACCCTTACCCTTACCCTTACCCTTGCTTTTACCCTTAAGCTTACCCTTACCCTTACCCTTACCCTCACCCTTACCCTTACCCTTACCCTTGCTTATACCCTTAAGCTTACCCTTACCCTTACCCTTACCCTTACCCTTACCCTTACCCTTACCCTTACCCTTACCCTTACCCTTACCCTTACCCTTGCTTTTACCCTTAGGCTTACCCTTACCTTTACCCTTACCCTTACCCTTACCCTTACCCTGGCTTTTACCCTCAAGCTTACCCTTACCCTTACCCTTACCCTCACCCTAACCCTTACCCTTGCTTTTACCCTTAAGCTTACCCTTACCCTTACCCTTACCCTTACCCTTACCCTTACCCTTACCCTTACCCTTACCCTTACCCTTACCCTTACCCTTGCTTTTACCCTTAAGCTTACCCTTACCCTTACCCTTACCCTTACTCTTACCCTTACCCTTACCCTTGCTTTTACCCTTAAGCTTACCCTTACCCTTACCCTTACCCTTACCCTAACCCTTACCCTTACCCTTACCCTTACCCTTACCCTTGCTTTTACCCTAAGGCTTACCCTTACCTTTACCCTTACCCTTACCCTTACCCTTGCTTTTACCCTTAAGCTTACACTTACCCTTACCCTTACCCTTACCCTTACCCTTACCCTTGCTTTTACCCTTAAGCTTACCCTCACCCTTACCCTTACCCTTACCCTTACCCTTACCCTTACCCTTACCCTTACCCTTACCCTTGCTTTTACCCTTACCCTTACCCTTGCTTTTACCCTTAGGCTTAACCTTACCCTTACCCTTACCCTTACCCTTACCCTTACCCTTGCTTTTACCCTTAAGCTTACCCTTACCCTTACCATTACCCTTACCCTTACCCTTACCCTTACCCTTACCCTTACCCTTACCCTTACCCTTACCCTTGCTTTTACCCTTAAGCTTACCCTTACCCTTACCCTTACCCTTACCCTTACCCTTACCCTTACCCTTACCCTTACCCTTACCCTTACCCTTACCCTTACCCTTGCTTTTACCCTTAAGCTTACCCTTACCCTTACCCTTACCCTTACCCTTACCCTTACCCTTACCCTTACCCTTACCCTTACCCTTACCCTTACCCTTGCTTTTACCCTTAAGCTTACCCTTACCCTTACCCTTACCCTTACCCTTACCCTTACCCTTACCCTTACCCTTACCCTTACCCTTACCCTTACCCCTACCCTTACCCTTACCCTTACCCATACCCTTGCTTTTAACCTTAGGCTTACCCTTACCTTTACCCTTACCCTTACCCTTACCCTTACCCTTACCCTTACCCTTACCCTTGCTTTTACACTTAAGCTTACCCTTACCCTTACCCTTACCCTTACCCTTACCCTTGCTTTTACCCTTAAGCTTACCCTTACCCTTACCCATACCCTTACCCTTACCCTTGCTTTTACCCTTAGGCTTACCCTTACCCTTACCCTTACCCTTACCCTTACCCTTACCCTTACCCTTACCCTTACCCTTACCCTTACCCTTACCCTTACCCTTACCCTTACCCTTACCCTTACCCTTACCCTTACCCTCACCCTTGCTTTTACCCTTAAGCTTACCCTTACCCTTACCCTTACCCTTACCCTTACCCTTACCCTTACCCTTACCCTTACCCTTGCTTTTACCCTTAGGCTTACCCTTACCTTTACCCTTACCCTTACCCTTACCCTTACCCTTACCCTTACCCTTACCCTTACCCTTACCCTTGCTTTTACCCTTAAGCTTACCCTTACCCTTACCCTTACCCTTACCCTTGCTTTTACCCTTAAGCTTACCCTTACCCTTACCCTTACCCTTACCCTTACCCTTGCTTTTACCCTTAAGCTTACCCTTACCCTTACCCTTACCCTTACCCTTACCCTTACCCTTACCCTTACCCTTACCCTTACCCTTACCCTTACCCTTACCCTTACCCTTACCCTTACCCTTACCCTTGCTTTTACCCTTAGGCTTACCCTTACCTTTACCCTTACCCTTACCCTTACCCTTACCCTTACCCTTACCCTTGCTTTTACCCTTAAGCTTACCCTTACCCTTACCCTTACCCTTACCCTTACCCTTACCCTTGCTTTTACCCTTAAGCTTACCCTCACCCTTACCCTTACCCTTACCCTTACCCTTGCTTTTACCCTTAGGCTTACCCTTACCCTTACCCTTACCCTTACCCTTGCTTTTACCCTTAAGCTTACACTTACACTTACCCTTACCCTTACCCTTACCCTTACCCTTACCCTTACCCTTACCCTTACCCTTACCCTTACCCTTACCCTTGCTTTTACCCTTAGGCTCACCCTTACCTGTACCCTTACCCTTACCCTTACCCTTACCCTTACCCTTACCCTTACCCTTACCCTTACCCTTACCCTTACCCTTACCCTTACCCTTGCTTTTACCCTTAAGCTTACCCTTACCCTTACTCTTACCCTTAACCTTACCCTTACCCTTAACCTTACCCTTACCCTTGCTTTTACCCTTAAGCTTACCCTTACCCTTACCCTTACCCTTACCCTTACCCTCACCCTTACCCTTACCCTTACCCTTGCTTATACCCTTAAGCTTACCCTTACCCTTACCCTTACCCTTACCCTTACCCTTACCCTTACCCTTACCCTTACCCTTACCCTTACCCTTACCCTTACCCTTACCCTTGCTTTTACCCTTAGGCTTACCCTTACCTTTACCCTTACCCTTACCCTTACCCTTACCCTTACCCTTACCCTTACCCTTACCCTTACCCTTACCCTTACCCTTACCCTTGCTTTTACCCTTAAGCTTCCCCTTACCCTTACCCTTACCCTTACCCTTACCCTAACCCTTACCCTTGCTTTGACCCTTTAGCTTACCCTTACCCTTACCCTTACCCTTACCCTTACCCTTACCCTTACCCTTACCCTTACCCTTACCCTTACCCTTACCCTTACCCTTACCCTTACCCTTACCCTTACCCTTGCTTTTACCCTTAAGCTTACCCTTACCCTTACCCTTACCCTTACCCTTACCCTTACCCTTACCCTTACCCTTACCCTTACCCTTACCCTTACCCTTACCCTTACCCTTGCTTTTACCCTTAAGCTTACCCTTACCCTTACCCTTACCCTCACCCTTGCTTTTACCCTTAGGCTTACCCTTACCTTTACCCTTACCCTTACCCTTACCCTTACCTCTACCCTTACCCTTACCCTTACCCTTGCCCTTACCCTTGCTTACCCTTACCCTTACCCTTACCCTTACCCTTACCCTTACCCTTACCCTTACCCTTACCCTTACCCTTGCTTTTACCCTTAAGCTTACCCTTACCCTTACCCTTACCCTTACCCTTACCCTTGCTTTTACCCTTAGGCTTACCCTTACCCTTACCCTTACCCTTACCCTTGCTTTTACCCTTAAGCTTACCCTTACCCTTACCCTTACTCTTACCCTTACCCTTACCCTTACCCTTACCCTTACCCTTACCCTTACCCTCACCCTTACCCTTACCCTTACCCTTACCCTTGCTTTTACCCTTAGGCTTACCCTAACCTTTACCCTTACCCTAACCCTTACCCTTACCCTTACCCTTACCCTTACCCTTACCCTTGCTTTTACCCTTAAGCTTACCCTTACCCTTACCCTTACCCTTACCCTTACCCTTACCCTTACCCTTGCTTTTACCCTTAAGCTTACCCTTACCCTTACCCTTACCCTTACCCTTACCCTTACCCTTACCCTTACCCTTACCCTTACCCTTACCCTTACCCTTACCCTTACCCTTACCCTTACCCTTGCTTTTACCCTTAAGCTTACCCTTACCCTTACCCTTACCCTTACCCTTACCCTAACCCTTACCCTTGCTTTTACCCTTAAGCTTACCCTTACCCTTACCCTTACCCTTACCCTTACCCTTACCCTTACCTTTACCCTTACCCTTACCCTTACCCTTACCCTTACCCTTACCCTTACCCTTACCCTTACCCTTACCCTTACCCTTACCCTTGCTTTTACCCTTAAGCTTACCCTTACCCTTACCCTTACCCTTACCCTTACCCTTACCCTTACCCTTACCCTTGCTTTTACCCTTAAGCTTACCCTTACCCTTACCCTTACCCTTACCCTTACCCTTACCCTTACCCTTACCCTTGCTTTTACCCTTAGGCTTACCCTTACCTTTACCCTTACCCTTACCCTTACCCTTACCCTTACCCTTACCCTTACCCTTGCTTTTACCCTTAAGCTTACCCTTACCCTTACCCTTACCCTTACCCTTACCCTTACCCTTGCTTTTACCCTTAAGCTTACCCTTACCCTTACCCTTACCCTTACCCTTACCCTTGCTTTTACCCTTAGGCTTACCCTTACCCTTACCCTTACCCTTACCCTTGCTTTTACCCTTAAGCTTACCCTTACCCTTACCCTTACTCTTACCCTTACCCTTACCCTCACCCTTACCCTTACCCTCACCCTTACCCTTACCCTTACCCTTACCCTTACCCTTACCCTTACCCTTACCCTTACCCTTGCTTTTACCCTTAGGCTTACCCTTACCTTTACCCTTACCCTAACCCTTACCCTTACCCTTACCCTTACCCTTACCCTTGCTTTTACCCTTAAGCTTACCCTTACCCTTACCCTTACCCTTAACCTTACCCTTACCCTTACCCTTACCCTTACCCTTACCCTTGCTTTTACCCTTAAGCTTACCCTTACCCTTACCCTTACCCTTACCCTTACCCTTACCCTTGCTTTTACCCTTAAGCTTACCCTTACCCTTACCCTTACCCTTACCCTTACCCTTACCCTTACCCTTACCCTTACCCTTATCCTTGCTTTTACCCTTAGGCTTACCCTTACCTTTACCCTTACCCTTACCCTTACCCTTACCCTTACCCTTGCTTTTACCCTTAAGCTTACCCTTACCCTTACCCTTACCCTTACCCTTAAGCTTACCCTTACCCTTACCCTTACCCTTACCCTTACCCTTACCCTTACCCTTACCCTTACCCTTACCCTTACCCTTACCCTTACCCTTACCCTTACCCTTGCTTTTACCCTTAAGCTTACCCTTACCCTTACCCTTACCCTTACCCTTACCCTTACCCTTGCTTTTACCCTTAAGCTTACCCTTACCCTTACCCTTACCCTTACCCTTAAGCTTTCCCTTACCCTTACCCTTACCCTTACCCTTACCCTAACCCTTACCCTTACCCTTACCCTTACCCTTACCCTTGCTTTTACCCTTAAGCTTACCCTTACCCTTACCCTTACCCTTACCCTTAAGCTTACCCTTACCCTTACCCTTACCCTTAACCTCACCCTTACCCTTACCCTTGCTTTTACCCTTAAGCTTACCCTTACCCTTACCCTTACCCTTACCCTTAAGCTTACCCTTACCCTTACCCTTACCCTTACCCTTACCCTTACCCTTGCTTTTACCCTTAAGCTTACCCTTACCCTTACCCTTACCCTTACCCTTAAGCTTACCCTTACCCTTACCCTTACCCTTACCCTTACCCTTACCCTTACCCTTACCCTTACCCTTACCCTTACCCTTGCTTTTACCCTTAAGCTTACCCTTACCCTTACCCTTACCCTTACCCTTGCTTTTACCCTTAAGCTTACCCTTACCCTTACCCTTACCCTTACCCTTAAGCTTACCCTTACCCTTACCCTTACCCTTACTCTTACCCTTACCCTTACCCTTACCCTTACCCTTACCCTTACCCTTGCTTTTACCCTTAAGCTTACCCTTACCCTTACCCTTAACCTCACCCTTACCCTTACCCTTACCCTTACCCTTACCCTTGCTTTTACCCTTAGGCTTACCCTTACCTTTACCCTTACCCTTACCCTTACCCTCACCCTTACCCTTACCCTTACCCTTACCTTTACCCTTACCCTTGCTTTTACCCTTAAGCTTACCCTTACCCTTACCCTTACCCTTACCCTTACCCTTACTCTTGCTTTTACCCTTAAGCTTACCCTTACCCTTACCCTTACCCTTACCCTTACCCTTGCTTTTACCCTTAGGCTTACCCTTACCCTTTCCCTTACCCTTACCCTTGCTTTTACCCTTAAGCTTACCCTTACCCTTACCCTTACCCTTACCCTTACCCTTACCCTTACCCTTACCCTTACCCTTACCCTTACCCTTACCCTTACCCTTACCCTTACCCTTACCCTTACCCTTACCCTAACCCTTACCCTTACCCTTACCCTTACCCTTACCCTTGCTTTTACCCTTAGGCTTACCCTTACCTTTACCCTTACCCTTACCCTTACCCTTACCCTTACCCTTGCTTTTACCCTTAAGCTTACCCTTACCCTTACCCTTACCCTTACCCTTACCCTTACCCTTACCCTTACCCTTACCCTTGATTTTACCCTTAAGCTTACCCTTACCCTTACCCTTACCCTTACCCTTACCCTTACCCTTACCCTTACCCTTACCCTTACCCTTACCCTCACCCTTGCTTTTACCCTTAAGCTTACCCTTACCCTTACCCTTACCCTTACCCTTACCCTTACCCTTGCTTTTACCCTTAAGCTAACCCTTACCCTTACCCTTACCCTTACCCTTACCCTTGCTTTTACCCTTAGGCTTACCCTTACCCTTACCCTTACCCTTGCTTTTACCCTTAAGCTTACCCTTACCCTTACCCTTACCCTTACTCTTACCCTTACCCTTACCCTTACCCTTACCCTTGCTTTTACCCTTAGGCTTACCCTTACCTTTACCCTTACCCTTACCCTTACCCTTACCCTTACCCTTACCCTTACCCTTACCCTTACCCTTACCCTTGCTTTTACCCTTAAGCTTACCCTTACCCTTACCCTTACCCTTACCCTTACCCTTACCCTTAACCTTACCCTTACCCTTGCTTTTACCCTTAAGCTCACCCTTACCCTTACCCTTACCCTTACGCTTACACTTACCCTTACCCTGGCCCTTACCCTTGCTTTTACCCTTAAGCTTACCCTTACCCTTACCCTTACCCTTACCCTTAAGCTTACCCTTACCCTTACCCTTACCCTTACCCTTACCCTTACCCTTACCCTTACCCTTACCCTTACCCTTACCCTTACCCTTACCCTTACCCTTACCCTTGCTTTTACCCTTAAGCTTACCCTTACCCTTACCCTTACCCTTACCCTAACCCTTACCCTTAACCTTACCCTTACCCTTACCCTTACCCTTACCCTTAACCTTACCCTTACCCTTGCTTTTACCCTCAAGCTCACCCTTACCCTTACCCTTACCCTTACCCTTACACTTACCCTTACCCTGACCCTTACCCTTGCATTTACCCTTAAGCTTACCCTTACCCTTACCCTTACCCTTAAGCTTACCCTTACCCTTACCCTTACCCTTACCCTTACCCTTACCCTTACCCTTACCCTTACCCTTACCCTTGCTTTTACCCTTAAGCTTACCCTTACCCTTACCCTTACCCTTACCCTTACCTTTGCTTTTACCCTTAAGCTTACCCTTACCCTTACCCTTACCCTTACCCTTAAGCTTACCCTTACCCTTACCCTTACCCTTACTCTTACCCTTACCCTTACCCTTGCTTTTACCCTTAAGCTTACCCTTACCCTTACCCTTACCCTTACCCTAACCCTTACCATTACCCTTACCCTTACCCTTACCCTTACCCTTGCTTTTACCCTTAAGCTTACCCTTACCCTTACCCTTACCCTTACCCTTACCCTTACCCTTACCCTTACCCTTACCCCTACCCTTTCCCCTTACCCTTGCTTTTACCCTTAAGCTTACCCTTACCCTTACCCTTACCCTTACCCTTACCCTTACCCTTACCCTTACCCTTGCTTTTACCCTTAAGCTTACCCTTACCCTTACCCTTACTCTTACCCTTACCCTTACCCTTACCCTTACCCTTGCTTTTACCCTTAAGCTTACCCTTACCCTTACCTTTACCCTTACCCTTACCCTTACCCTTACCCTTACCCTTACCCTTACCCTTACCCTTACCCTTACCCTAACCCTGACCCTTGCTTTTACCCTTAGGCTTACCCTTACCTTTAGCCTTACCCTTACCCTTACCCTTAACCTTACCCTTACCCTTACCCTTGCTTTTACCCTTAAGCTTACCCTTACCCTTACCCTTACCCTTACCCTTACCCTTACCCTTGCTTTTACCCTTAAGCTTACCCTTACCCTTACCCTTACCCTTACACTTACCCTCGCTTTTACCCTTAGGCTTACCCTTACCCTTACCCTTACCCTTACCCTTAAGCTTACCCTTACCCTTACCCTTACCCTTACCCTTACCCTTACCCTTACCCTTACCCTTACCCTTACCCTTACCCTTGCTTTCACCCTTAAGCTTACCCTTACCCTTACCCTTACCCTTACCCTTACCCTTACCCTTACCCTTACCCTTACCCTTACCCTTGCTTTGACCCTTAGGCTTACCCTTTCCTTTACCCTTACCCTTACCCTAGCCCTTACCCTTACCCTTACCCTTACCCTTACCCTTACCCCTACCCTTGCTTTTACCCTTAAGCTTACCCTTACCCTTACCCTTACCCTTAACTTACCCTTACCCTTACCCTTACCCTTACCCTTGCTTTTACCCTTAAGCTTACCCTTACCCTTACCCTTACCCTTACCCTTACCCTTGCTTTTACCCTTAGGCTTACCCTTACCCTTACCCTTACCCTTACCCTTGCTTTTACCCTTAAGCTTACCCTTACCCTTACCCTTACCCTTACCCTTACCCTTACCCTTACCCTTACCCTTACCCTTACCCTTACCCTTACCCTTACCCTTACCCTTACCCTTACCCTTACCCTTACCCTTGCTTTTACCCTTAGGCTTAACCTTACCTTTACCCTTACCCTTACCCTTACCCTTACCCTTACCCTTACCCTTACCCTTACCCTTACCCTTACCCTTACCCTTACCCTTACCCTTACCCTTACCCTTACCCTTACCCTTGCTTTTACCCTTAAGCTTACCCTTACCCTTACCCTTACCCTTACCCTTACCCTTACCCTTACCCTTGCTTTTACCCTTAAGCTTACCCTTACCCTTACCCTTACCCTTACCCTCACCCTTACCCTTACCCTTACCCTTGCTTATACCCTTAAGCTTACCCTTACCCTTACCCTTACCCTTACCCTTACCCTTACCCTTACCCTTACCCTTACCCTTACCCTTACCCTTACCCTTACCCTTACCCTTACCCTTGCTTTTACCCTTAGGCTCACCCTTACCTTTACACTTACCCTTACCCTTACCCTTACCCTTGCTTTTACCCTTAAGCTTACCCTTACCCTTACCCTTACCCTTACCCTTACCCTAACCCTTACCCTTGCTTTTACCCTTAAACTTACCCTTACCCTTACCCTTAGATTACCCTTACCCTTACCCTTACCCTTACCCTTACCCTTACCCTTACCCTTACCCTTACCCTTGCTTTTACCCTTAAGCTTACCCATACCCTTACCCTTACCCTTACCCTTACCCTTACCCTTACCCTTATCCTTACCCTTGCTTTTACCCTTAAGCTTACCCTTACCCTTACCCTTACCCTTACACTTACCCTCGCTTTTACCCTTAGGCTTACCCTTACCCTTACCCTTACCCTTACCCTTAAGCTTACCCTTACCCTTACCCTTACCCTTACCCTTACCCTTACCCTTACCCTTACCCTTACCCTTACCCTTACCCTTGCTTTCACCCTTAAGCTTACCCTTACCCTTACCCTTACCCTTACCCTTACCCTTACCCTTACCCTTACCCTTACCCTTACCCTTGCTTTGACCCTTAGGCTTACCCTTTCCTTTACCCTTACCCTTACCCTAGCCCTTACCCTTACCCTTACCCTTACCCTTACCCTTACCCCTACCCTTGCTTTTACCCTTAAGCTTACCCTTACCCTTACCCTTACCCTTAACTTACCCTTACCCTTACCCTTACCCTTACCCTTGCTTTTACCCTTAAGCTTACCCTTACCCTTACCCTTACCCTTACCCTTACCCTTGCTTTTACCCTTAGGCTTACCCTTACCCTTACCCTTACCCTTACCCTTGCTTTTACCCTTAAGCTTACCCTTACCCTTACCCTTACCCTTACCCTTACCCTTACCCTTACCCTTACCCTTACCCTTACCCTTACCCTTACCCTTACCCTTACCCTTACCCTTACCCTTACCCTTACCCTTGCTTTTACCCTTAGGCTTAACCTTACCTTTACCCTTACCCTTACCCTTACCCTTACCCTTACCCTTACCCTTACCCTTACCCTTACCCTTACCCTTACCCTTACCCTTACCCTTACCCTTACCCTTACCCTTACCCTTGCTTTTACCCTTAAGCTTACCCTTACCCTTACCCTTACCCTTACCCTTACCCTTACCCTTACCCTTGCTTTTACCCTTAAGCTTACCCTTACCCTTACCCTTACCCTTACCCTCACCCTTACCCTTACCCTTACCCTTGCTTATACCCTTAAGCTTACCCTTACCCTTACCCTTACCCTTACCCTTACCCTTACCCTTACCCTTACCCTTACCCTTACCCTTACCCTTACCCTTACCCTTACCCTTACCCTTGCTTTTACCCTTAGGCTCACCCTTACCTTTACACTTACCCTTACCCTTACCCTTACCCTTGCTTTTACCCTTAAGCTTACCCTTACCCTTACCCTTACCCTTACCCTTACCCTAACCCTTACCCTTGCTTTTACCCTTAAACTTACCCTTACCCTTACCCTTAGATTACCCTTACCCTTACCCTTACCCTTACCCTTACCCTTACCCTTACCCTTACCCTTACCCTTGCTTTTACCCTTAAGCTTACCCATACCCTTACCCTTACCCTTACCCTTACCCTTACCCTTACCCTTATCCTTACCCTTGCTTTTACCCTTAAGCTTACTCTTACCCTTACCCTTACCCTTACCCTTACCCTTACCCTTACCCTTACCCTTACCCTTACCCTTACCCTTACCCTTGCTTTTACTCTTAGGCTTACCCTTACCTTTACCCTTACCCTTACCCTTACCCTTACCCTCACCCTAACCCTTACCCTTGCTTTTACCCTTAAGCTTACCCTTACCCTTACCCTTACCCTTACCCTTACCCTTGCTTTTACCCTTAAGCTTACCCTTACCCTTACCCTTAACCTTACCCTTACCCTTGCTTTTACCCTTAGGCTTACCCTTACCCTTACCCTTACCCTTACCCTTGCTTTTACCCTTAGGCTTACCCTTACCCTTACTCTTACCCTTACCCTTACCCTTACCCTTACCCTTACCCTTACCCTTACCCTTACCCTTACCCTTACCCTTACCCTTGCTTTTACTCTTAGGCTTACCCTTACCTTTACCCTTACCCTTACCCTTACCCTTACCCTCACCCTAACCCTTACCCTTGCTTTTACCCTTAAGCTTACCCTTACCCTTACCCTTACCCTTACCCTTACCCTTGCTTTTACCCTTAAGCTTACCCTTACCCTTACCCTTAACCTTACCCTTACCCTTGCTTTTACCCTTAGGCTTACCCTTACCCTTACCCTTACCCTTACCCTTGCTTTTACCCTTAAGCTTACCCTTACCCTTACCCTTACTCTTACCCTTACCCTTACCCTTACCCTTACCCTTACCCTTACCCTTACCCTTACCCTTACCCTTACCCTTACCCTTGCTTTTACCCTTAGGCTTACCCTTACCTTTACCCTTACCCTAACCCTTACCCTTACCCTTACCCTTACCCTTACCCTTACCCTTGCTTTTACCCTTAAGCTTACCCTTACCCTTACCCTTACCCTTACCCTTACCCTTACCCTTACCCTTACCCTTACCCTTACCCTTACCCTTACCCTTACCCTTACCCTTACCCTTACCCTTGCTTTTACCCTTAAGCTTACCCTTACCCTTACCCTTACCCTTACCCTTACCCTTACCCTTACCCTTACCCTTACCCTTACCCTTACCCTTGCTTTTACCCTTAAGCTTACCCTTACCCTTACCCTTACCCTTACCCTTACCCTTACCCTTACCCTTACCCTTACCCTTAACCTTACCCTTACCCTTACCCTTACCCTTACCCTTACCCTTACCCTTGCTTTTACCCTTAGGCTTACCCTTACCTTTACCCTTACCCTTACCCTTACCCTTACCCTTACCCTTGCTTTTACCCTTAAGCTTACCCTTACCCTTACCCTTACCCTTAAGCTTACCCTTACCCTTACCCTTACCCTTACCCTTACCCTTACCCTTACCCTTACCCTTACCCTTACCCTTACCCTTACCCTTACCCTTACCCTTACCCTTACCCTTACCCTTGCTTTTACCCTTAAGCTTACCCTTACCCTTACCCTTACCCTTACCCTTACCCTTGCTTTTACCCTTAAGCTTACCCTTACCCTTACCCTTACCCTTAAGCTTACCCTTACCCTTACCCTTACACTTACCCTTACCCTTACCCTTACCCTTACCCTTACCCTTACCCTTACCCTTACCCTTACCCTTACCCTTACCCTTACCCTTACCCTTACCCTTACCCTTACCCTTGCTTTTACCCTTAAGCTTACCCTTACCCTTACCCTTACCCTTACCCTTAAGCTTACCCTTACCCTTACCCTTACCCTTACCCTTACCCTTAACCTTACCCTTGCTTTTACCCTTAAGCTTACTCTTACCCTTACCCTTACCCTTACCCTTAAGCTTACCCTTAACCTTACCCTTACCCTTACCCTTACCCTTGCTTTTACCCTTAAGCTTACCCTTACCCTTACCCTTACCCTTACCCTTAAGCTTACCCTTACCCTTACCCTTACCCTTACCCTTACCCTTACCCTTACCCTTACCCTTGCTTTTACCCTTAAGCTTACCCTTACCCTTACCCTTACCCTTACCCTTGCTTTTACCCTTAAGCTTACCCTTACCCTTACCCTTACCCTTACCCTTAAGCTTACCCTTACCCTTACCCTTACCCTTACCCTTACCCTTACCCTTACCCTTACCCTTACCCTTACCCTTGCTTTTACCCTTAAGCTTACCCTTACCCTTACCCTTACCCTTACCCTTACCCTTCCCCTTACCCTTACCCTTGCTTTTACCCTTAGGCTTACCCTTACCTTTACCCTTACCCTTACCCTTACCCTTACCCTTACCCTTACCCTTACCCTTGCTTTTACCCTTAAGCTTACCCTTACCCTTACCCTTACCCTTACCCTTACCCTTACCCTTACCATTGCTTTTACCCTTAAGCTTACTCTTACCCTTACCCTTACCCTTACCCTTACCCTTGCTTTTACCCTTAGGCTTACCCTTACCCTTACCCTTACCCTTACCCTTACCCTTACCCTTACCCTTACCATTGCTTTTACCCTTAAGCTTACCCTTACCCTTACCCTTACCCTTACCCTTACCCTTACCCTTACCCTTACCCTTACCCTTACCCTTACCCTTACCCTTACCCTTACCCTTACCCTCACCCTTACCCTTGCTTTTACCCTTAGGCTTACCCTTACCTTTACTCTTACCCTTACCCTTACCCTTACCCTTACCCTTACCCTTGCTTTTACCCTTAAGCTTACCCTTACCCTTACCCTTACCCTTACCCTTACCCTTACCCTTACCCTTACCCTTGCTTTTACCCTTAAGCTTACCCTTACCCTTACCCTTACCCTTACCCTTACCCTTACCCTTACCCTTACCCTTACCCTTACCCTCACCCTTGCTTTTACCCTTAAGCTTACCCTTACACTTACCCTTACCCTTACCCTTACCCTTACCCTTGCTTTTACCCTTAAGCTTACCCTTACCCTTACCCTTACCCTTACCCTTACCCTTGCTTTTACCCTTAGGCTTACCCTTACCCTTACCCTTACCCTTACCCTTGCTTTTACCCTTAAGCTTACCCTTACCCTTACCCTTACCCTTACTTTTACCCTTACCCTTACCCTTACCCTTACCCTTGCTTTTACCCTTAGGCTTACCCTTACCTTTACCCTTACCCTTACCCTTACCCTTACCCTTACCCTTACCCTTACCCTTACCCTTACCCTTACCCTTACCCTTACCCTTACCCTTACCCTTACCCTTACCCTTGCTTTTACCCTTAAGCTTACCCTTACCCTTACCCTTACCCTTACCCTTACCCTTACCCTTACCCTTACCCTTACCCTTACCCTTACCCTTACCCTGACCCTTGCTTTTACCCTTAAGCTCACCCTTACCCTTACCCTTACCCTTACCCTTACCCTTACCCTTACCCTTACCCTTACTCTTACCCTTACCCTTGCTTTTACCCTAAAGCTTACCCTTACCCTTACCCTTACCCTTACCCTTAAGCTTACCCTTACCCTTACCCTTACCCTTACCCTTACCCTTACCCTTACCCTTACCCTTGCTTTTACCCTTAAGCTTACCCTTACCCTTACCCTTACCCTTACCCTTACCCTTGCTTTTACCCTTAAGCTTACCCTTACCCTTACCCTTACCCTTACCCTTAAGCTTACCCTTACCCTTACCCTTACCCTTACCCTTACCCTTACCCTTACCCTTACCCTTGCTTTTACCCTTAAGCTTACCCTTACCCTTACCCTTACCCTTACCCTTACCCTTACCCTTACCCTTACCCTTACCCTTACCCTTACCCTTGCTTTTACCCTTAGGCTTACCCTTACCTTTACCCTTACCATTACCCTTACCCTTACCCTTACCCTTACCCTTACCCTTACCCTTGCTTTTACCCTTAAGCTTACCCTTACCCTTACCCTTACCCTTACCCTTACCCTTACCCTTACCCTTACCCTTACCCTTACCCTTACCCTTACCCTTACCCTTACCCTTACCCTTACCCTTACCCTTACCCTTACCCTTACCCTTACCCTTACCCTTACCCTTACCCTTGCTTTTACCCTTAAGCTTACCCTTACCCTTACCCTTACCCTTACCCTTACCCTTACCCTTGCTTTTACCCTTAAGCTTTCCCTTAACCTTACTCTTACCCCTACCCTTACCCTTACCCTTACCCTTACCCTTACCCTTACCCTTACCCTTGCTTTTACCCTTAGGCTTACCCTCACCTTTACCCTTACCCTTACCCTTACCCTTACCCTTACCCTTACCCTTGCTTTTACCCTTAAGCTCACCCTTACCCTTACCCTTACCCTTACCCTTACCCTTAGCCTTACCCTTACCCTTGCTTTTACCCTTAAGCTTACCCTTACCCTTACCCTTACCCTTACCCTTACCCTTGCTTTTACCCTTAGGCTTACCCTTACCCTTACCCTTACCCTTACCCTTAAGCTTACCCTTACCCTTACCCTTACCCTTACCCTTACCCTTACCCTTACCCTTGCTTTTACCCTTAAGCTTACCCTTACCCTTACCCTTACCCTTACCCTTACCCTTACCCTTACCCTTACCCTTACCCTTACCCTTACCCTTACCCTTACCCTTACTTAGGGTAAGGGTAAGGGTAAGCTTAAGGGTAAAAGCAAGGGTAAGGGTAAGGGTAAGGGTAAGGGTAAGGGTAAGGGTAAGGGTAAGGGTAAGGGTAAGCTTAAGGGTAAGGGTAAGGGTAAGGGTAAGGGTAAGCTTAAGGGTAAAAGCAAGGGTAAGGGTAAGGGTAAGGGTAAGGGTAAGGGTAAGGGTAAGGGTAAGCTTAAGGGTAAGGGTAAGGGTAAGGGTAAGGGTAAGGGTAAGCTTAAGGGTAAAAGCAAGGGTAAGGTTAAGGGTAAGGGTAAGGGTAAGGGTAAGGGTAAGGGTAAGCTTAAGGGTAAGGGTAAGGGTAAGGGTAAGGGTAAGGGTAAGCTTAAGGGTAAAAGCAAGGGTAAGGGTAAAGGTAAGGGTAAGGGTAAGGGTAAGGGTAAGGGTAAGGGTAAGGGTAAGGGTAAGGGTAAGGGTAAGGGTAAGCTTAAGGGTAAAAGCAAGGGTAAGGGTAAGGGTAAGGGTAAGGGTAAGGGTAAGCTTAAGGGTAAAAGCAAGGGTAAGGGTAAGGGTAAGGGTAAGGGTAAGGGTAAGGGTAAGGGTAAGGGTAAGGGTAAGGGTAAGGGTAAGGGTAAGGGTAAGGGTAAGGGTAAGGGTAAGGGTAAGGGTAAGCTTAAGGGTAAGGGTAAGGGTAAGGGTAAGCTTAAGGGTAAAAGCAAGGGTAAGGGTAAGGGTAAGGGTAAGGGTAAAGGTAAGGGTAAGCCTAAGGGTAAAAGCAAGGGTAAGGGTAAGGGTAAGGGTAAGGGTAAAGGTAAGGGTAAGGGTAAGGGTAAGGGTAAGGGTAAGCTTAAGGGTAAAAGCAAGGGTAAGGGTAAGGGTAAGGGTAAGGGTAAGGGTAAGGGTAAGGGTAAGGGTAAGGGTAAGCTTAAGGGTAAAAGCAAGGGTAAGGGTCAGGGTAAGGGTAAGGGTAAGGGTAAGGGTAAGGGTAAGGGTAAGGGTAAGGGTAAGGGTAAGCTTAAGGGTAAGGGTAAGGGTAAGGGTAAGGGTAAGGGTTAGGGTAAGGGTAAAGGTAAGGGTAAGCCTAAGGGTAAAAGCAAGGGTAAGGGTAAGGGTAAGGGTAAGGGTAAGGGTAAGGGTAAGGGTAAGGGTAAGAGTAAGGGTAAGGGTAAGGGTAAGCTTAAGGGTAAAAGCAAGGGTAAGGGTAAGGGTAAGGGTAAGGGTAAGCCTAAGGGTAAAAGCAAGGGTAAGGGTAAGGTTAAGGGTAAGGGTAAGGGTAATCTTAAGGGTAAAAGCAAGGGTAAGGGTGAGGGTGAGGGTAAGGGCAAGGGTAAGGGTAAGGGTAAAGGTAAGGGTAAGCCTAAGAGTAAAAGCAACGGTAAGGGTAAGGGTAAGGGTAAGGGTAAGGGTAAGGGTAAGGGTAAGGGTAAGGGTAAGGGTAAGCTTAAGGGTAAAAGCAAGGGTAAGGATAAGGGTAAGGGTAAGGGTAAGGGTAAGGGTAAGGGTAAGGGTAAGGGTAAGCTTACCCTCACCCTTACCCTTACCCTTACCCTTACCCTTGCTTTTACCCTTAGGCTTACCCTTACCCTTACCCTTACCCTTACCCTTACCCTTAAGCTTACCCCTACCCTTACCCTTACCCTTACCCTTACCCTTACCCTTACCCTTACCCTTACCCTTACCCTTACCCTTACCCTTGCTTTTACCCTTAAGCTTACCCTTACCCTTACCCTTACACTTACCCTTACCCTTACCCTTACCCTTACCCTTACCCTTACCCTTGCTTTGACCCTTAGGCTTACCCTTACCTTTACCCTTACCCTTACCCTTACCCTTACCCTTACCCTTACCCTTACCCTTACCCTTACCCTTACCCTTGCTTTTACCCTTAAGCTTACCCTTACCCTTACCCTTACCCTTACCCTTACCCTTACCCTTACCCTTGCTTTTACCCTTAAGCTTACCCTTACCCTTACCCTTACCCTTACCCTTACCCTTGCTTTTACCCTTAGGCTTACCCTTACCCTTACCCTTACCCTTACCCTTGCTTTTACCCTTAAGCTTACCCTTACCCTCACCCTTACCCTTACCCTTACCCTTACCCTTACCCTTACCCTTACCCTTACCCTTACCCTTACCCTTAACCTTACCCTTACCCTTGCTTTTACCCTTAGGCTCAACCTTACCTTTACCCTTACCCTTACCCTTACCCTTACCCTTACCCTTACCCTTACCCTTACCCTTACCCTTACCCTTACCCTTACCCTTACCCTTACCCTTACCCTTACCCTTGCTTTTACCCTTAAGCTTACCCTTACCCTTACCCTTACCCTTACCCTTACCCTTACCCTTACCCTTGCTTTTACATTTAAGCTTACCCTTACCCTTACCCTTTCCCTCACCCTTACCCTTACCCTTACCCTTGCTTATACCCTTAAGCTTACCCTTACCCTTACTCTTACCCTTACCCTTACCCTTACCCTTACCCTTACCCTTACCCTTACCCTTACCCTTACCCTTACCCTTACCCTTACCCTTGTTTTTACCCTTAGGCTTACCCTTACCTTTACCCTTACCCTTACCCTTACCCTTACCCTTACCCTTACCCTTACCCTTGCTTTTACCCTTAATTTTACCCTTACCCTTACCCTTACCCTTACCCTTACCCTTACCCTTACCCTTACCCTAACCCTTACCCTTGCTTTTACCCTTAAGCTTACCCTTACCCTTACCCTTACCCTTACCCTTACCCTTACCCTTACCCTTACCCTTACCCTTACCCTTACCCTTACCCTTACCCTTGCTTTTACCCTTAAGCTTACCCTTACCCTTACCCTTACCCTTACCCTTACCCTTACCCTTATCCTTACCCTTGCTTTTACCCTTAAGCTTACCCTTACCCTTACCCTTACCCTTACCCTTACCCTTACCCTTACCCTTACCCTTACCCTTACCCTTACCCTTGCTTTTACTCTTAGGCTTACCCTTACCTTTACCCTTACCCTTACCCTTACCCTTACCCTCACCCTTACCCATACCCTTGCTTTTACCCTTAAGCTTACCCTTACCCTTACCCTTACCCTTACCCTTACCCTTGCTTTTACCCTTAAGCTTACCCTTACCCTTACCCTTAACCTTACCCTTACCCTTGCTTTTACCCTTAGGCTTACCCTTACCCTTACCCTTACCCTTACCCTTGCTTTTACCCTTAAGCTTACCCTTACCCTTACCCTTACTCTTACCCTTACCCTTACCTTTACCCTTACCCTTACCCTTACCCTTACCCTTACCCTTACCCTTGCTTTTACCCTTAGGCTTACCCTTACCTTTACCCTTACCCTAACCCTTACCCTTACCCTTACCCTTACCCTTACACTTGCTTTTACCCTTAAGCTTACCCTTACCCTTACCCTTACCCTCACCCTTACCCTTACCCTTACCCTTACCCTTACCCTTACCCTTACCCTTACCCTTACCCTTACCCTTACCCTTGCTTTTACCCTTAAGCTTACCCTTACCCTTACCCTTACCCTTACCCTTACCCTTACCCTTACCCTTACCCTTACCCTTACCCTTACCCTTGCTTTTACCCTTAAGCTTACCCTTACCCTTACCCTTACCCTTTCCCTTACCCATACCCTTACCCTTACCCTTACCCTTACCCTTACCCTTACCCTTACCCTCACCCTTACCCTTACCCTTACCCTTACCCTTACCCTTACCCTTACCCTTACCCTTGCTTTTACCCTTAAGCTTACCCTTACCCTTACCCTTACCCTTACCCTTTCTTTTACCCTTAAGCTTACCCTTACCCTTACCCTTACCCTTAAGCTTACCCTTACCCTTACCCTTACCCTTACCCTTACCCTTACCCTTACCCTTACCCTTACCCTTGCCCTTACCCTTACCCTTACCCTTACCCTTACCCTTACCCTTACCCTTACCCTTACCCTTGCTTTTACCCTTAAGCTTACCCTTACCCTTACCCTTACCCTTACCCTTAAGCTTACCCTTACCCTTACCCTTACCCTTACCCTTACCCTTAACCTTACCCTTGCTTTTACCCTTAAGCTTACCCTTACCCTTACCCTTACCCTTACCCTTACCCTTAAGCTTACCCTTACCCTTACCCTTACCCTTACCCTTACCCTTACCCTTACCCTTACCCTTGCTTTTACCCTTAAGCTTACCCTTACCCTTACCCTTACCCTTACCCTTAAGCTTACCCTTACCCTTACCCTTACCCTTACCCTTACCCTTACCCTTACCCTTGCTTTTACCCTTAAGCTTACCCTTACCCTTACCCTAAGTAAGGGTAAGGGTAAGGGTAAGGGTAAGGGTAAGGGTAAGGGTAAGGGTAAGGGTAAGGGTAAGGGTAAGGGTAAGGGTAAGGGTAAGGGTAAGGGTAAGCTTAAGGGTAAAAGCAAGGGTAAGGGTAAGGGTAAGGGTAAGGGTAAGGGTAAGGGTAAGGGTAAGGGTAAGGGTAAGGGTAAGGGTAAGGGTAAGGGTAAGGGTAAGGGTAAGCTTAAGGGTAAGGGTAAGGGTAAAGGTAAGGGTAAGCCTAAGGGTAAAAGCAAGGGTAAGGGTAAGGGTAAGGGTAAGGGTAAGGGTAAGGGTAAGCTTAAGGGTAAAAGCAAGGGTAAGGGTAAGGCTAAGGGTAAGGGTAAGGGTAAGGGTAAGGGTAAGCTTAAGGGTAAAAGCAAGGGTAAGGGTAAGGGTAAGGGTAAGGGTAAGGGTAAGGGTAAGGGTAAGGGTAAGGGTAGGGGTAAGAGTAAGGGTAAGGGTAAGCTTAAGGGTAAAAGCAAGGGTAAGGGTAAGGGTAAGGGTTAGGGTAAGGGTAAGGGTAAGCTTAAGGGTAAAAGCAAGGGTAAGGGTAATGGTAAGGGTAAGGGTAAGGGTAAGGGTAAGGGTAAGGGTAAGGGTAAGGGTAAGGGTAAGGGTAAGGGTAAGGGTAAGGGTAAGGGTAATGGTAAGGGTAAGGGTAAGGGTAAGGGTAAGGGTAAGGGTAAGCTTAAGGGTAAAAGCAAGGGTAAGGGTAAGGGTAAGGGTAAGGGTAAGGGTAAGGGTAATGGTAAGGGTAAAGGTAAGGGTAAGCCTAAGGGTAAATGCAAGGGTAAGGGTAAGGGTAAGGGTAAGGGTAAGGGTAAGGGTAAGGGTAAGGGTAAGGGTAAGGGTAAGGGTAAGGGTAAGGGTAAGGGTAAGGGTAAGGGTAAGCTTAAGGGTAAAAGCAAGGGTAAGGGTAAGGGTAAGGGTAAGGGTAAGGGTAAGGGTAAGCTTAAGGGTAAGGGTAAGGGTAAGGGTAAGGGTAAGCTTAAGGGTAAAAGCAAGGGTAAGGGTAAGGGTAAGGGTAAGGGTAAGGGTAAGCTTAAGGGTAAAAGCAAGGGTAAGGGTAAGGGTAAGGGTAAGGGTAAGGGTAAGGGTAAGGGTAAGCTTAAGGGTAAGGGTAAGGGTAAGGGTAAGGGTAAGCTTAAGGGTAAAAGCAAGGGTAAGGGTAAGAGTAAGGGTGAGGGTAAGGGTAAGGGTAAGGGTAAGGGTAAGGGTGAGCTTAAGGGTAAAAGCAAGGGTAAGGGTAAGGGTAAGGGTAAGGGTAAGGGTAAGGGTAAGGGTAAGGGTAAGGGTAAGGGTAAGGGTAAGGGTAAGGGTAAGCTTAAGAGTGAAAGCAAGGGTAAGGGTAAGGGTAAGGGTAAGGGTTAGGGTAAGGGTAAGGGTAAGGGTAAGGGTAAGGGTAAGGGTAAGGGTAAAGGTAAGGGTAAGCCTGAGGGTAAAAGCAAGGGTAAGGGTAAGGGTAAGGGTAAGGGTAAGAGTAAGGGTAAGGGTAAGGGTAAGGGTAAGCTTGAGGGTAAAAGCAAGGGTAAGGGTAAGGGTAAGGGTAAGGGTAAGCCTAAGGGTAAAAGCAAGGGTAAGGGTAAGGGTAAGGGAAAGCTTAAGGGTAAAAGCAAGGGTAAGGGTAAGGGTAAGAAGGGTAAGGGTAAGGGTAAGGGTAAGCTTAAGGGTAAAAGCAAGGGTGAGGGTAAGGGTAAGGGTAAGGGTAAGGGTAAGGGTAAGGGTAAGGGTAAGCTTAAGGGTAAAAGCAAGGGTAAGGGTAAGGGTAAGGGTAAGGGTAAGGGTAAGGGTAAGGGTAAGGGTGAGGGTAAGGGTAAGCTTAAGGGTAAAAGCAAGGGTAAGGGTAAGGGTAAGGGTAAGGGTAAGGGTAAAGGTAAGGGTAAGCCTAAGGGTAAAAGCAAGGGTAAGGGTAAGGGTAAGGGTAAGGGTAAGGGTAAGGGTAAGGGTAAGGGTAAGGGTAAGGGTAAGGGTAAGGGTAAGGGTAAGGGTAAGGGTAAGGGTAAGCTTAAGGGTAAAAGCAAGGGTAAGGGTAAGGGAAAGGGTAAGGGTAAGCCTAAGGGTAAAAGCAAGGGTAAGGGTAAGGGTAAGGGTAAGGGTAAGGGTAAGGGTAAGGGTAAGGGTAAGCTTAAGGGTAAGGGTAAGCTTAAGGGTAAAAGCAAGGGTAAGGGTAAGGGTAAGGGTAAGGGTAAGGGTAAGGGTAAGGGTAAGGGTAAGGGTTAGGGTAAGGGTAAGGGTAAGGGTAAGGGTAAGGGTAAGGGCAAGGGTAAGGGTAAGGGTAAAGGTAAGGGTAAGCCTAAGGGTAAAAGCAAGGGTAAGGGTAAGGGTAAGGGTAAGGGTAAGGGTAAGGGTAAGGGTAAGGGTAAGCTTAAGGGTAAAAGCAAGGGTAAGGGTAAGGGTAAGGGTAAGGGTAAGGGTAAGGGTAAGGGTAAGGGTAAGGGTAAGGGTAAGGGTAAGGGTAAGGGTAAGGGTAAGGGTAAGCTCAAGGGTAAGGGTAAAGGTAAGGGTAAGGGTAAGCTTAAGGGTAAAAGCAAGGGTAAGGGTAAGGGTAAGCTTAAGGGTAAAAGCAAGGGTAAGGGTAAGGGTAAGGGTAAGGGTAAGGGTTAGGGTAAGGGTAAGGGTAAGCTTAAGGGTAAGGGTAAGGGTAAGGGTAAGGGTAAGCTTAAGGGTAAAAGCAAGGGTAAGGGTAAGGGTAAGGGTGAGGGTAAGGGTAAGCTTAAGGGTGAGGGTAAGGGTAAGTGTAAGGGTAAGCTTAAGGGTAAAAGCAAGGGTAAGGTTAAGGGTAAGGGTAAGGGTAAGGGTAAGGGTAAGGGTAAGCTTAAGGGTAAGGGTAAGGGTAAGGGTAAGGGTAAGCTTAAGGGTAAAAGCAAGGGTAAGGGTAAGGGTAAGGGTAAGGGTAAGGGTAAGGGTAAGGGTAAGGGTAAGGGTAAGGGTAAGGGTAAGGGTAAGGGTAAGCTTAAGGGTAAGGGTAAGGGTAAGGGTAAGCTTAAGGGTAAAAGCAAGGGTAAGGGTAAGGGTAAGGGTAAGGGTAAGGGTAAGCTTAAGGGTAAAAGCAAGGGTAAGGGTAAGGGTAAGGGTAAGGTTAAGGGTAAGGGTAAGGGTAAGGGTAAGGGTAAGGGTAAGGGTAAGCTTAAGGGTAAGGGTAAGGGTAAGGGTAAGCTTAAGGGTAAAAGCAAGGGTAAGGGTAAGGGTAAGGGTAAAGGTAAGGGTAAGCCTAAGGGTAAAAGCAAGGGTAAGGGTAAGGGTAAGGGTAAGGGTAAGGGTAAGGGTAAGGGTAAGGGTAAGGGTAAGGGTAAGGGTAAGGGTAAGGGTAAGCTTAAGGGTAAAAGCAAGGGTAAGGGTAAGGGTAAGGGTAAGGGTAAGGGTAAGGGTAAGGGTAAGCTTAAGGGTAAAAGCAAGGGTAAGGGTAAGGGTAAGGGTAAGGGTAAGGGTAAGGGTAAGGGTAAGGGTAAGGGTAAGGGTAAGGGTAAGCTTAAGGGTAAAAGCAAGGGTAAGGGTAAGGGTAACGGTAAGGGTAAGGGTTAGGGTAAGGGTAAGGGTAAGTGTGAGGGTTAGGGTAAGGGTAAAGGTAAGGGTAAGCCTAAGGGTAAAAGCAAGGGTAAGGGTAAGGGTAAGGGTAAGGGTAAGGGTAAGGGTAAGGGTAAGGGTAAGGGTAAGGGTAAGGGTAAGGGTAAGGGTAAGGGTAAGGGTAAGAGTAAGGGTAAGGGTAAGGGTAAGCTTAAGGGTAAAAGCAAGGGTAAGGGTAAGGGTAAGGGTAAGGGTAAGCCTAAGGGTAAAAGCAAGGGTAAGGGTAAGGTTAAGGGTAAGGGTAAGGGTAAGCTTAAGGGTAAAAGCAAGGGTAAGGGTAAGGGTAAGGGTAAAGGTAAGGGTAAGCTTAAGGGTAAAAGCAAGGGTAAGGGTAAGGGTGAGGGTAAGGGTAAGGGTAAGGGTAAGGGTAAAGGTAAGGGTAAGCCTAAGAGTAAAAGCAAGGGTAAGGGTAAGTTTAAGGGTAAGGGTAAGGGTAAGGGTAAGGGTAAGCTTAAGGGTAAAAGCAAGGGTAAGGATAAGGGTAAGGGTAAGGGTAAGGGTAAGGGTAAGGGTAAGGGTAAGCTTAAGGGTAAAAGCAAGGGTAAGGGTAAGGGTAAGGGTAAGGGTAAGGGTAAGGGTAAGGGTAAGGGTAAGGGTAAGGGAAAGGGTAAGCTTAAGGGTAAAAGCAAGGGTAAGGGTTAGGGTAAGGGTAAGGGTGAGGGTAAGGGTAAGGGTAAGGGTAAGGGTAAGGGTAAGGGTAAGGGTAAGGGTAAGCTTAAGGGTATAAGCAAGGGTAAGGGTAAGGGTAAAGGTAAGGGTGAGGGTAAGGGTAAGGGTAAGGGTAAGGGTAAGCTTAAGGGTAAAAGCAAGGGTAAGGGTAAGGGTAAGGGTAAGGGTAAGGGTAAGGGTAAGGGTAAGCTTAAGGGTAAAAGCAAGGGTAAGGGTAAGGGTAAGGGTAAGGGTAAGGGTAAGGGTAAGGGTAAGGGTAAGGGTAAGGGTAAGGGTAAAGGTAAGGTTGAGCCTAAGGGTAAAAGCAAGGGTAAGGGTAAGGGTAAGGGTAAGGGTAAGGGTAAGGGTAAGGGTAAGGGTAAGGGTAAGGGTAAGGGTAAGGGTAAGGGTAAGGGTAAGGGTAAGGGTAAGGGTAAGGGTAAGGGTAAGGGTAAGGGTAAGGGTAAGGGTAAGCTTAAGGGTAAAAGCAAGGGTAAGGGTAAGGGTAAGGGTAAGGGTAAGCCTAAGGGTAAAAGCAAGGGTAAGGGTAAGGGTAAGGGTAAGGGTGAGCTTAAGGGTAAAAGCAAGGGTAAGGTTAAGGGTAAGGGTAAGGGTAAGGGTAAGGGTAAGGGTAAGCTTAAGGGTAAAAGCAAGGGTAAGGGTAAGGGTAAGGGTAAGGGTAAGGGTAAGGGTAAGGGTAAGGGTAAAGGTAAGGGTAAGCCTAAGGGTCAAAGCAAGGGTAAGGGTAAGGGTGAGGGTAAGGGTAAGGGTAAGGGTAAGGGTAAGGGTAAGGGTAAGCTTAAGGGTAAAAGCAAGGGTAAGGGTAAGGGTAAGGGTAAGGGTAAGGGTAAGGGTAAGGGTAAGGGTAAGGGTAAGGGTAAGGGTAAGGGTAAGCTTAAGGGTAAGGGTAAGGGTTAGGGTAAGGGTAAGCCTAAGGGTAAAAGCAAGGGTAAGTGTAAGGGTAAGGGTAAGGGTAAGGGTAAGCTTAAGGGTAAAAGCAAGGGTAAGGGTAAGGGTAAGGGTAAGGGTAAGGGTAAGGGAAAGGGTAAGGGTAAGCTTAAGGGTAAAAGCAAGGGTAAGGGTAAGGGTAAGGGTAAGGGTAAGGGTAAGGGAAAGGCTAAAGGTAAGGGTAAGCCTAAGGGTAAAAGCAAGGGTAAGGGTAAGGGTAAGGGTAAGGGTAAGGGTAAGGGTAAGGGTAAGGGTAAGGGTAAGGGTAAAGGTAAGGGTAAGGGTAAGCTCAAGGGTAAAAGCAAGGGTAAGGGTAAGGGTAAGGGTAAGGGTAAGAGTAAGGGTAAGGGTAAGGGTAAGCTTAAGGGTAAAAGCAAGGGTAAGGGTAAGGGTAAGGGTAAGGGTAAGGGTAAGGGTAAGGTTAAGGGTAAGGGTAAGGGTAAGCTTAAGGGTAAAAGCAAGGGTAAGGGTAAGGGTAAGGGTAAGGGTAAGGGTAAGGGTAAGGGTAAGCTTAAGGGTAAAAGCAAGGGTAAGGGTAAGGGTAAGGGTAAGGGTAAGGGTAAGGGTAATGGAAAGGGTAAAGGTAAGGGTAAGCCTAAGGGTAAAAGCAAGGGTAAGGGTAAGGGTAAGGGTAAGGGTAAGGGTAAGGGTAAGGTTAAGGGTAAGGGTTAGGGTAAGGGTAAGGGTAAGGGTAAGGGTAAGGGTAAGCTTAAGGGTAAAAGCAAGGGTAAAGGTAAGGGTAAGGGTAAGGGTAAGGGTAAGGGTAAGGGTAAGGGTAAGGGTAAGCTTAAGGGTAAGGGTAAGGGTAAGGGTAAGGGTAAGCTTAAGGGTAAAAGCAAGGGTAAGGGTAAGGGTAAGGGTAAGGGTAAGGGTAAGCTTAAGGGTAAAAGCAAGGGTAAGGGTAAGGGTAAGGGTAAGGGTAAGGGTAAGGGTAAGGGTAAGCTTAAGGGTGAGGGTAAGGGTAAGGGTAAGGGTAAGCTTAAGGGTAAAAGCAAGGGTAAGGGTCAGGGTAAGGGTAAGTGTAAGGGTAAGGGTAAGGGTAAGGGTAAGGGTGAGCTTAAGGGTAAAAGCAAGGGTAAGGGTAAGGTTAAGGGTAAGGGTAAGGGTAAGGGTAAGGGTAAGGGTTAGCTTAAGGGTAAAAGCAAGGGTAAGGGTAAGGGTAAGGGTAAGGGTTAGCTTAAGGGTAAAAGCAAGGGTAAGGGTAAGGGTAAGGGTAAAGGTAAGGGTGAGCCTAAGGGTAAAAGCAAGGGTAAGGGTAAGGGTAAGGGTAAGGGTAAGAGTAAGGGTAAGGGTAAGGGTAAGGGTAAGCTTAAGGGTAAAAGCAAGGGTAAGGGTAAGGGTAAGGGTAAGGGTAAGCCTAAGGGTAAAAGCAAGGGTAAGGGTAAGGGTAAGGGTAAGGGTAAGGGTAAGCTTAAGGGTAAAAGCAAGGGTAAGGGTAAGGGTAAGGGTAAGGGTAAGGGTAAGGGTAAGCTTAAGGGTAAAAGTAAGGGTGAGGGTAAGGGTAAGGGTAAGGGTAAGGGTAAGGGTAAGGGTAAGGGTAAGGGTAAGCTTAAATGTAAAAGCAAGGGTAAGGGTAAGGGTAAGGGTAAGGGTAAGGGTAAGGGTAAGGGTAAGGGTAAGGGTAAGGGTAAGGGTAAGGGTAAGGGTAAGGGTAAGCTTAAGGGTAAAAGCAAGGGTAAGGGTAGGGGTAAGGGTAAGGGTAAGGGTAAAGGTAAGGGTAAGCCTAAGGGTAAAAGCAAGGGTAAGGGTAAGGGTAAGGGTAAGGGTAAGGGTTAGGGTAAGGGTAAGGGTAAGGGTAAGGGTAAGGGTAAGGGTAAGGGTAAGGGTAAGGGTAAGGGTAAGGGTAAGGGTAAGGGTAAGGGTAAGCTTAAGGGTAAAAGCAAGGGTAAGGGTAAGGGAAAGGGTAAGGGAAAGGGTAAGGGTAAGCCTAAGGGTAAAAGCAAGGGTAAGGGTAAGGGTAAGGGTAAGGGTAAGGGTAAGCTTAAGGGTAAAAGCAAGAGTAAGGGTAAGGGTAAGGGTAAGGGTAAGGGTAAGGGTAAGCTTAAGGGTAAAAGCAAGGGTAAGGGTAAAGGTAAGGTAAGGGTAAGGGTAAGGGTAAGGGTAAGGGTAAGGGTAAGGGTAAGGGTAAGGGTAAAGGTAAGGGTAAGCCTAAGGGTAAAAGCAAGGGTAAGGGTAAGGGTAAGGGTAAGGGTAAGGGTAAGGTTAAGGGTAAGGGTAAGGGTAAGCTTAAGGGTAAAAGCAAGGGTAAGGGAAAGGGTAAGGGTAAGGGTAAGGGTAAGGGTAAGGGTAAGAGTAAGGGTAAGGGTAAGGGTAAGCTTAAGGGTAAGGGTAAGGGTAAGGGTAAGGGTAAGCTTAAGGGTAAAAGCAAGGGTAAGGGTAAGGGTAAGGGTAAGGGTAAGCTTAAGGGTAAAAGCAAGGGTAAGGGTAAGGGTAAGGGTAAGGGTAAGGGTAAGGGTAAGGGTAAGGGTAAGGGTAAGGGTAAGCTTAAGGGTAAGGGTAAGGGTAAGGGTAAGGGTAAGCTTAAGGGTAAAAGCAAGGGTAAGGGTAAGGGTAAGGGTAAGGGTAAGGGTAAGGGTAAGGGTAAGCTTAAGGGTAAGGGTAAGGGTAAGGGTAAGCTTAAGGGTAAAAGCAAGGGTAAGGGTAAGGGTGAGGGTAAGGGTAAGGTTAAGGGTAAGGGTAAGCTTAAGGGTAAGGGTAAGGGTAAGGGTAAGGGTAAGCTTAAGGGTAAAAGCAAGGGTAAGGGTAAGGGTAAGGGTAAGGGTAAGGGTAAGGGTAAGGGTAAGGGTAAGGGTAAGGGTAAGGGTAAGGGTAAGGGTAATTGTAAGGGTAAGGGAAAGCTTAAGGGTAAGGGTAAGGGTAAGGGTAAGGGTAAGCTTAAGGGTAAAAGCAAGGGTAAGGGTAAGGGTTAGGGTAAGGGTAAGGGTAAGGGTAAGGGTAAGCTTAAGGGTAAGGGTAAGGGTAAGGGTAAGCTTAAGGGTAAAAGCAAGGGTAAGGGTAAGGGTAAGGGTAAAGGTAAGGGTAAGCCTAAGGGTAAAAGCAAGGGTAAGGGTAAGGGTAAGGGTAAGGGTAAGGGTAAGGGTAAGGGTAAGGGTAAGGGTAAGGGTAAGGGTAAGGGTAAGGGTAAGGGTAAGGGTAAGGGTAAGGGTAAGCTTAAGGGTAAAAGCAAGGGTAAGGGTAAGGGTAAGGGTAAGGGTAAGGGTAAGGGTAAGGGTAAGCTTAAGGGTAAAAGCAAGGGTAAGGGTAAGGGTAAGGGTAAGGGTAAGGGTAAGGGTAAGGGTAAGGGTAAGGGTAAGGGTAAGGGTAAGCTTAAGGGTAAAAGCAAGGGTAAGGGTAAGGGTAACGGTAAGGGTAAGGGTTAGGGTAAGGGTAAGGGTAAGGGTAAGGGTTAGGGTAAGGGTAAAGGTAAGGGTAAGCCTAAGGGTAAAAGCAAGGGTAAGGGTAAGGGTAAGGGTAAGGGTAAGGGTAAGGGTAAGGGTAAGGGTAAGGGTAAGGGTAAGGGTAAGAGTAAGGGTAAGGGTAAGGGTAAGCTTAAGGGTAAAAGCAAGGGTAAGGGTAAGGGTAAGGGTAAGGGTAAGCCTAAGGGTAAAAGCAAGGGTAAGGGTAAGGTTAAGGGTAAGGGTAAGGGTAAGCTTAAGGGTAAAAGCAAGGGTAAGGGTAAGGGTAAGGGTAAAGGTAAGGGTAAGCTTAAGGGTAAAAGCAAGGGTTAGGGTAAGGGTGAGGGTAAGGGTAAGGGTAAGGGTAAGGGTAAAGGTAAGGGTAAGCCTAAGAGTAAAAGCAAGGGTAAGGGTAAGGGTAAGGGTAAGGGTAAGGGTAAGGGTAAGGGTAAGCTTAAGGGTAAAAGCAAGGGTAAGGATAAGGGTAAGGGTAAGGGTAAGGGTAAGGGTAAGGGTAAGGGTAAGGGTAAGCTTAAGGGTAAAAGCAAGGGTAAGGGTAAGGGTAAGGGTAAGGGTAAGGGTAAGGGTAAGGGTAAGGGTAAGGGAAAGGGTAAGCTTAAGGGTAAAAGCAAGGGTAAGGGTTAGGGTAAGGGTAAGGGTAAGGGTAAGGGTAAGCTTAAGGGTAAAAGCAAGGGTAAGGGTAAGGGTAAGGGTAAGGGTAAGGGTAAGGGTAAGGGTAAGGGTAAGGGTAAGGGTAAAGGTAAGGGTAAGCCTAAGGGTAAAAGCAAGGGTAAGGGTAAGGGTAAGGGTAAGGGTGAGGGTTAGGGTAAGGGTAAGGGTAAGGGTAAGAGTAAGGGTAAGGGTAAGGGTAAGCTTAAGGGTATAAGCAAGGGTAAGGGTAAGGGTAAGGGTAAGGGTGAGGGTAAGGGTAAGGGTAAGGGTAAGGGTAAGCTTAAGGGTAAAAGCAAGGGTAAGGGTAAGGGTAAGGGTAAGGGTAAGGGTAAGGGTGAGGGTAAGGGTAAGCTTAAGGGTAAAAGCAAGGGTAAGGGTAAGGGTAAGGGTAAGGGTAAGGGTAAGGGTAAGGGTAAGGGTAAGGGTAAGGGTAAGGGTAAGGGTAAGGGTAAGGGTAAAGGTAAGGTTAAGCCTAAGGGTAAAAGCAAGGGTAAGGGTAAGGGTAAGGGTAAGGGTAAGGGTAAGGGTAAGGGTAAGGGTAAGGGTAAGGGTAAGGGTAAGGGTAAGGGTAAGGGTAAGGGTAAGGGTAAGGGTAAGGGTAAGGGTAAGGGTAAGGGTAAGCTTAAGGGTAAAAGCAAGGGTAAGGGTAAGGGTAAGGGTAAGGGTAAGCCTAAGGGTAAAAGCAAGGGTAAGGGTAAGGGTAAGGGTAAGGGTGAGCTTAAGGGTAAAAGCAAGGGTAAGGTTAAGGGTAAGGGTAAGGGTAAGGGTAAGGGTAAGGGTAAGCTTAAGGGTAAAAGCAAGGGTAAGGGTAAGGGTAAGGGTAAGGGTAAGGGTAAGGGTAAGGGTAAGGGTAAAGGTAAGGGTAAGCCTAAGGGTCAAAGCAAGGGTAAGGGTAAGGGTAAGGGTAAGGGTAAGGGTAAGGGTAAGGGTAAGGGTAAGGGTAAGGGTAAGGGTAAGGGTAAGCTTAAGGGTAAAAGCAAGGGTAAGGGTAAGGGTAAGGGTAAGGGTAAGGGTAAGGGTAAGGGTAAGGGTAAGGGTAAGGGTAAGGGTAAGCTTAAGGGTAAGGGTAAGGGTAAGGGTAAGGGTAAGCCTAAGGGTAAAAGCAAGGGTAAGTGTAAGGGTAAGGGTAAGGGTAAGGGTAAGCTTAAGGGTAAAAGCAAGGGTAAGGGAAAGGGTAAGGGTAAGGGTTAGGGTAAGGGTAAGGGTAAGCTTAAGGGTAAAAGCAAGGGTAAGGGTAAGGGTAAGGGTAAGGGTAAGGGTAAGGGAAATGCTAAAGGTAAGGGTTAGCCTAAGGGTAAAAGCAAGGGTAAGGGTAAGGGTAAGGGTAAGGGTAAGGGTAAGGGTAAGGGTAAGGGTAAGGGTAAGGGTAAGGGTAAAGGTAAGGGTAAGGGTAAGCTTAAGGGTAAAAGCAAGGGTAAGGGTAAGGGTAAGGGTAAGGGTAAGAGTAAGGGTAAGGGTAAGGGTAAGCTTAAGGGTAAAAGCAAGGGTAAGGGTAAGGGTAAGGGTAAGGGTAAGGGTAAGGGTAAGGGTAAGGGTAAGGGTAAGGGTAAGCTTAAGGGTAAAAGCAAGGGTAAGGGTAAGGGTAAGGGTAAGGGTAAGGGTAAGGGTAAGGGTAAGGGTAAGGGTAAGCTTAAGGGTAAAAGCAAGGGTAAGGGTAAGGGTAAGGGTAAGGGTAATGGTAAGGGTAATGGTAAGGGTAAAGGTAAGGGTAAGCCTAAGGGTAAAAGCAAGGGTAAGGGTAAGGGTAAGGGTAAGGGTAAGGGTAAGGGTAAGGTTAAGGGTAAGGGTTAGGGTAAGGGTAAGGGTAAGGGTAAGGGTAAGGGTAAGGGTAAGCTTAAGGGTAAAAGCAAGGGTAAGGGTAAGGGTAAGGGTAAGGGTAAGGGTAAGGGTAAGGGTAAGCTTAAGGGTAAGGGTAAGGGTAAGGGTAAGGGTAAGCTTAAGGGTAAAAGCAAGGGTAAGGGTAAGGGTAAGGGTAAGGGTAAGGGTAAGCTTAAGGGTAAAAGCAAGGGTAAGGGTAAGGGTAAGGGTAAGGGTAAGGGTAAGGGTAAGGGTAAGCTTAAGGGTGAGGGTAAGGGTAAGGGTAAGGGTAAGCTTAAGGGTAAAAGCAAGGGTAAGGGTCAGGGTAAGGGTAAGTGTAAGGGTAAGGGTAAGGGTAAGGGTAAGGGTGAGCTTAAGGGTAAAAGCAAGGGTAAGGGTAAGGTTAAGGGTAAGGGTAAGGGTAAGGGTTAGCTCAAGGGTAAAAGCAAGGGTAAGGGTAAGGGTAAGGGTAAGGGTTAGCTTAAGGGTAAAAGCAAGGGTAAGGGTAAGGGTAAGGGTAAAGGTAAGGGTAAGCCTAAGGGTAAAAGCAAGGGTAAGGGTAAGGGTAAGGGTAAGGGTAAGAGTAAGGGTAAGGGTAAGGGTAAGGGTAAGCTTAAGGGTAAAAGCAAGGGTAAGGGTAAGGGTAAGGGTAAGGGTAAGCCTAAGGGTAAAAGCAAGGGTAAGGGTAAGGGTAAGGGTAAGGGTAAGGGTAAGGGTAAGCTTAAGGGTAAAAGCAAGGGTAAGGGTAAGGGTAAGGGTAAGGGTAAGGGTAAGGGTAAGCTTAAGGGTAAAAGTAAGGGTGAGGGTAAGGGTAAGGGTAAGGGTAAGGGTAAGGGTAAGGGTAAGGGTAAGGGTAAGCTTAAATGTAAAAGCAAGGGTAAGGGTAAGGGTAAGGGTAAGGGTAAGGGTAAGGGTAAGGGTAAGGGTAAGGGTAAGGGTAAGGGTAAGCTTAAGGGTAAAATCAAGGGTAAGGGTAAGGGTAAGGGTAAGGGTAAGGGTAAAGGTAAGGGTAAGCCTAAGGGTAAAAGCAAGGGTAAGGGTAAGGGTAAGGGTAAGGGTAAGGGTTAGGGTAAGGGTAAGGGTAAGGGTAAGGGTAAGGGTAAGGGTAAGGGTAAGGGTAAGGGTAAGGGTAAGGGTAAGGGTAAGGGTAAGGGTAAGGGTAAGGGTCAGGGTAAGCTTAAGGGTAAAAGCAAGGGTAAGGGTAAGGGAAAGGGTAAGGGAAAGGGTAAGGGTAAGCCTAAGGGTAAAAGCAAGGGTAAGGGTAAGGGTAAGGGTAAGGGTAAGCTTAAGGGTAAAAGCAAGAGTAAGGGTAAGGGTAAGGGTAAGGGTAAGGGTAAGGGTAAGCTTAAGGGTAAAAGCAAGGGTAAGGGTAAAGGTAAGGGTAAGGGTAAGGGTAAGGGTAAGGGTAAGGGTAAGGGTAAGGGTAAGGGTAAGGGTAAAGGTAAGGGTAAGCCTAAGGGTAAAAGCAAGGGTAAGGGTAAGGGTAAGGGTTAGGGTAAGGGTAAGGTTAAGGGTAAGGGTAAGGGTAAGCTTAAGAATAAAAGCAAGGGTAAGGGTAAGGGTAAGGGTAAGGGTAAGGGTAAGGGTAAGGGTAAGGGTAAGGGTAAGGGTAAGGGTAAGCTTAAGGGTAAGGGTAAGGGTAAGGGTAAGGGTAAGCTTAAGGGTAAAAGCAAGGGTAAGGGTAAGGGTAAGGGTAAGGGTAAGCTTAAGGGTAAAAGCAAGGGTAAGGGTAAGGGTAAGGGTGAGGGTAAGGGTAAGGGTAAGGGTAAGGGTAAGGGTAAGGGTAAGGGTAAGCTTAAGGGTAAGGGTAAGGGTAAGGGTAAGGGTAAGCTTAAGGGTAAAAGCAAGGGTAAGGGTAAGGGTAAGGGTAAGGGTAAGGGTAAGGGTAAGCTTAAGGGTAAGGGTAAGGGTAAGGGTAAGCTTAAGGGTAAAAGCAAGGGTAAGGGTAAGGGTGAGGGTAAGGGTAAGGGTAAGGGTAAGGGTAAGCTTAAGGGTAAGCTTAAGGGTAAGGGTAAGGGTAAGGGTAAGGGTAAGCTTAAGGGTAAAAGCAAGGGTAAGGGTAAGGGTAAGGGTAAGGGTAAGGGTAAGGGTAAGGGTAAGGGTAAGGGTAAGGGTAAGGGTAAGGGTAAGGGTAAGGGTAAGGGTAAGGTAATTGTAAGGGTAAGGGAAAGCTTAAGGGTAAGGGTAAGGGTAAGGGTAAGGGTAAGCTTAAGGGTAAAAGCAAGGGTAAGGGTAAGGGTAAGGGTAAGGGTAAGGGTAAGCTTAAGGGTAAAAGCAAGGGTAAGGGTAAGGGTAAGGGTAAGGGTAAGGGTAAGGGTAAGGGTAAGGGTAAGGGTAAGGGTAAGGGTAAGGGTAAGGGTAAGCTTAGGGGTAAGGGTAAGGGTAAGGGTAAGGGTAAGCTTAAGGGTAAAAGCAAGGGTAAGGGTAAGGGTAAGGGTAAGGGTAAGGGTAAAGGTAAGGGTAAGCCTAAGGGTAAAAGCAAGGATAAGGGTAAGGGTAAGGGTAAGGGTAAGGGTAAGGGTAAGGGTAAGGGTAAGGGTAAGCTTAAGGGTAAAAGCAAGGGTAAGGGTAAGGGTAAGGGTAAGGGTAAGGGTAAGGGTAAGGGTAAGGGTAAGGGTGAGGGTAAGGGTAAGGGTAAGGGTAAGGGTAAGCTTAAGGGTAAAAGCAAGGGTAAGGGTAAGGGTAAGGGTAAGGGTAAGGGTAAGGGTAAGGGTAAGCTTAAGGGTAAAAGCAAGGGTAAGGGTAAGGGTAAGGGTAAGGGTTAGGGTAAGGGTAAAGGTAAGGGTAAGCCTAAGGGTAAAAGCAAGGGTAAGGGTAAGGGTAAGGGTAAGGGTAAGGGTAAGGGTAAGGGTAAGGGTAAGGGTAAGGGTAAGGGTAAGAGTAAGGGTAAGGGTAAGGGTAAGCTTAAGGGTAAAAGCAAGGGTAAGGGTAAGGGTAAGGGTAAGGGTAAGCCTAAGGGTAAAAGCAAGGGTAAGGGTCAGGGTAAGGGTAAGGGTAAGGGTAAGCTTAAGGGTAAAAGCAAGGGTAAGGGTAAGGGTAAGGGTAAGGGTAAGGGTAAGGGTAAGCTTAAGGGTAAAAGCAAGGGTAAGGGTAAGGGTAAGGGTAAGGGTAAGGGTAAGGGTAAGGGTAAAGGTAAGGGTAAGCCTAAGGGTAAAAGCAAGGGTAAGGGTAAGGGTAAGGATAAGGGTAAGGGTAAGGGTAAGGGTAAGCTTAAGGGTAAAAGCAAGGGTAAGGGTAAGGGTAAGGGTAAGGGTAAGGGTAAGGGTAAGGGTAAGCTTAAGGGTAAAAGCAAGGGTAAGGGTAAGGGTAAGGGTAAGGGTAAGGGTAAGGGTAAGAGTAAGGGTAAAGGTAAGGGTAAGGGTAAGGGTAAGGGTAAGGGTAAGGGTAAGGGTAAGGGTAAGGGTAAGGGTAAGGTTAAGGGTAAAAGCAAGGGTAAGGGTTAGGGTAAGGGTAAGGGTAAGGGTAAGGGTAAGGGTAAGGGTAAGCTTAAGGGTAAAAGCAAGGGTAAGGGTAAGGGTAAGGGTAAGGGTAAGGGTAAGGGTAAGGGTAAGGGTAAGGGTAAGGGTAAGGGTAAGGGTAAGGGTAAGGGTAAGGGTAAGCTTAAGGGTAAAAGCAAGGGTAAGGGTAAGGGTAAGGGTAAGGGTAAGGGTAAGGGTAAGGGTGAGCTTAAGGGTAAAAGCAAGGGTAAGGGTAAGGGTAAGGGTAAGGGTAAGGGTTAGGGTAAGGGTAAAGGTAAGGGTAAGCCTAAGGGTAAAAGCAAGGGTAAGGGTAAGGGTAAGGGTAAGGGTAAGGGTAAGGGTAAGGGTAAGGGTAAGGGTAAGGGTAAGAGTAAGGGTAAGGGTAAGGGTAAGCTTAAGGGTAAAAGCAAGGGTAAGGGTAAGGGTAAGGGTAAGGGTAAGCCTAAGGGTAAAAGCAAGGGTAAGGGTAAGGGTAAGGGTAAGGGTAAGGGTAAGCTTAAGGGTAAAAGCAAGGGTAAGGGTAAGGGTAAGGGTAAGAGTAAGGGTAAGGGTAAGCTTAAGGGTAAAAGCAAGGGTAAGGGTAAGGGTAAGGGTAAGGGTAAGGGTAAGGGTAAGGGTAAGGGTAAGGGTAAGGGTAAAGGTAAGGGTAAGCCTAAGGGTAAAAGCAAGGGTAAGGGTAAGGGTAAGGGTAAGGGTAAGGGTAAGCTTAAGGGTAAAAGCAAGGGTAAGGGTAAGGGTAAGGGTAAGGGTAAGGGTAAGCTTAAGGGTGAGGGTAAGGGTAAGGGTAAGGGTAAGCTTAAGGGTAAAAGCAAGGGTAAGGGTCAGGGTAAGGGTAAGTGTAAGGGTAAGGGTAAGGGTAAGGGTAAGGGTGAGCTTAAGGGTAAAAGCAAGGGTAAGGGTAAGGTTAAGGGTAAGGGTAAGGGTAAGGGTAAGGGTAAGGGTTAGCTTAAGGGTAAAAGCAAGGGTAAGGGTAAGGGTAAGGGTAAGGGTTAGCTTAAGGGTAAAAGCAAGGGTAAGGGTAAGGGTAAGGGTAAAGGTAAGGGTAAGCTTAAGGGTAAAAGCAAGGGTAAGGGTAAGGGTAAGGGTAAGGGTAAGAGTAAGGGTAATGGTAAGGGTAAGGGTAAGCTTAAGGGTAAAAGCAAGGGTAAGGGTAAGGGTAAGGGTAAGGGTAAGCCTAAGGGTAAAAGCAAGGGTAAGGGTAAGGGTAAGGGTAAGGGTAAGGGTAAGCTTAAGGGTAAAAGCAAGGGTAAGGGTAAGGGTAAGGGTAAGGGTAAGGGTAAGGGTAAGCTTAAGGGTAAAAGTAAGGGTGAGGGTAAGGGTAAGGGTAAGGGTAAGGGTAAGGGTAAGGGTAAGGGTAAGGGTAAGCTTAAATGTTAAAGCAAGGGTAAGGGTAAGGGTAAGGGTAAGAGTAAGGGTAAGGGTAAGGGTAAGGGTAAGGGTAAGGGTAAGGGTAAGCTTAAGGGTAAAATCAAGGGTAAGGGTAAGGGTAAGGGTAAGGGTAAGGGTAAAGGTAAGGGTAAGCCTAAGGGTAAAAGCAAGGGTAAGGGTAAGGGTAAGGGTAAGGGTAAGGGTTAGGGTAAGGGTAAGGGTAAGGGTAAGGGTAAGGGTAAGGGTAAGGGTAAGGGTAAGGGTAAGGGTAAGGGTAAGGGTAAGGGTAAGGGTAAGGGTCAGGGTAAGCTTAA
The DNA here is from genome assembly GCA_958510865.1 of Myrrha octodecimguttata. Lineage (NCBI taxonomy): Eukaryota > Metazoa > Arthropoda > Insecta > Coleoptera > Coccinellidae > Myrrha > Myrrha octodecimguttata. Next base: position 61,467 of record CAUEHS010000214.1, on the reverse strand, counting down.
GGGTAAAAGCAAGGGTAAGGGTAAAGGAAAGGGTAAGGGAAAGGGTAAGGGTAAGCCTAAGGGTAAAAGCAAGGGTAAGGGTAAGGGTAAGGGTAAGGGTAAGGGTAAGCTTAAGGGTAAAAGCAAGAGAAAGGGTAAGGGTAAGGGTAAGGGTAAGGGTAAGCTTAAGGGTAAAAGCAAGGGTAAGGGTAAAGGTAAGGGTAAGGGTAAGGGTAAGGGTAAGGGTAAGGGTAAGGGTAAGGGTAAGGGTAAAGGTAAGGGTAAGCCTAAGGGTAAAAGCAAGGGTAAGGGTAAGGGTAAGGGTAAGGGTAAGGGTAAGGTTAAGGGTAAGGGTAAGGGTAAGCTTAAGGGTAAAAGCAAGGGTAAGGGTAAGGGTAAGGGTAAGGGTAAGGGTAAGGGTAAGGGTAAGGGTAAGGGTAAGGGTAAGGGTAAGGGTAAGGGTAAGCTTAAGGGTAAGGGTAAGGGTAAGGGTAAGGGTAAGCTTAAGGGTAAAAGCAAGGGTAAGGGTAAGGGTAAGGGTAAGGGTAAGCTTAAGGGTAAAAGCAAGGGTAAGGGTAAGGGTAAGGGTAAGGGTAAGGGTAAGGGTAAGGGTAAGGGTAAGGGTAAGGGTAAGGGTAAGCTTAAGGGTAAGGTAAGGGTAAGGGTAAGGGTAAGCTTAAGGGTAAAAGCAAGGGTAAGGGTAAGGGTAAGGGTAAGGGTAAGGGTAAGGGTAAGCTTAAGGGTAAAAGCAAGGGTAAGGGTAAGGGTGAGGGTAAGGGTAAGGGTAAGGGTAAGGGTAAGCTTAAGGGTAAGGGTAAGGGTAAGGGTAAGGGTAAGCTTAAGGGTAAAAGCAAGGGTAAGGGTAAGGGTAAGGGTAAGGGTAAGGGTAAGGGTAAGGGTAAGGGTAAGGGTAAGGGTAAGGGTAAGGGTAAGGGTAAGGGTAATTGTAAGGGTAAGGGAAAGCTTAAGGGTAAGGGTAAGGGTAAGGGTAAGGGTAAGCTTAAGGGTAAAAGCAAGGGTAAGGGTAAGGGTAAGGGTAAGGGTAAGGGTAAGCTTAAGGGTAAAAGCAAGGGTAAGGGTAAGGGTAAGGGTAAGGGTAAGGGTAAGGGTAAGGGTAAGGGTAAGGGTAAGGGTAAGGGTAAGGGTAAGGGTAAGGGTAAGGGTAAGCTTGGGGGTAAGGGTAAGGGTAAGGGTAAGGGTAAGCTTAAGGGTAAAAGCAAGGGTAAGGGTAAGGGTAAGGGTAAGGGTAAGGGTAAGGGTAAAGGTAAGGGTAAGCCTAAGGGTAAAAGCAAGGATAAGGGTAAGGGTAAGGGTAAGGGTAAGGGTAAGGGTAAGGGTAAGCTTAAGGGTAAAAGCAAGGGTAAGGGTAAGGGTGAGGGTAAGGGTAAGGGTAAGGGTAAGGGTAAGGGTGAGAGTAAGGGTAAGGGTAAGGGTAAGGGTAAGCTTAAGGGTAAAAGCAAGGGTAAGGGTAAGGGTAAGGGTAAGGGTAAGGGTAAGGGTAAGGGTAAGCTTAAGGGAAAAAGCAAGGGTAAGGGTAAGGGTAAGGGTTAGGGTAAGGGTAAAGGTAAGGGTAAGCCTAAGGGTAAAAGCAAGGGTAAGGGTAAGGGTAAGGGTAAGGGTAAGGGTAAGGGTAAGGGTAAGGGTAAGGGTAAGGGTAAGGGTAAGAGTAAGGGTAAGGGTAAGGGTAAGCTTAAGGGTAAAAGCAAGGGTAAGGGTAAGGGTAAGGGTAAGGGTAAGCCTAAGGGTAAAAGCAAGGGTAAGGGTCAGGGTAAGGGTAAGGGTAAGGGTAAGCTTAAGGGTAAAAGCAAGGGTAAGGGTAAGGGTAAGGGTAAGGGTAAGGGTAAGGGTAAGCTTAAGGGTAAAAGCAAGGGTAAGGGTAAGGGTAAGGGTAAGGGTAAGGGTAAGGGTAAGGGTAAAGGTAAGGGTAAGCCTAAGGGTAAAAGCAAGGGTAAGGGTAAGGGTAAGGATAAGGGTAAGGGTAAGGGTAAGGGTAAGCTTAAGGGTAAAAGCAAGGGTAAGGGTAAGGGTAAGGGTAAGGGTAAGGGTAAGGGTAAGGGTAAGCTTAAGGGTAAAAGCAAGGGTAAGGGTAAGGGTAAGGGTAAGGGTAAGGGTAAGGGTAAGAGTAAGGGTAAAGGTAAGGGTAAGGGTAAGGGTAAGGGTAAGGGTAAGGGTAAGGGTAAGGGTAAGCTTAAGGGTAAAAGCAAGGGTAACGGTTAGGGTAAGGGTAAGGGTAAGGGTAAGGGTAAGGGTAAGCTTAAGGGTAAAAGCAAGGGTAAGGGTAAGGGTAAGGGTAAGGGTAAGGGTAAGGGTAAGGGTAAGGGTAAGGGTAAGGGTAAGGGTAAGGGTAAGGGTAAGCTTAAGGGTAAAAGCAAGGGTAAGGGTAAGGGTAAGGGTAAGGGTAAGGGTAAGGGTAAGGGTGAGCTTAAGGGTAAAAGCAAGGGTAAGGGTAAGGGTAAGGGTAAGGGTAAGGGTTAGGGTAAGGGTAAAGGTAAGGGTAAGCCTAAGGGTAAAAGCAAGGGTAAGGGTAAGGGTAAGGGTAAGGGTAAGGGTAAGGGTAAGGGTAAGGGTAAGGGTAAGAGTAAGGGTAAGGGTAAGGGTAAGCTTAAGGGTAAAAGCAAGGGTAAGGGTAAGGGTAAGGGTAAGGGTAAGCCTAAGGGTAAAAGCAAGGGTAAGGGTAAGGTTAAGGGTAAGGGTAAGGGTAAGCTTAAGGGTAAAAGCAAGGGTAAGGGTAAGGGTAAGGGTAAGGGTAAGGGTAAGGGTAAGCTTAAGGGTAAAAGCAAGGGTAAGGGTAAGGGTAAGGGTAAGGGTAAGGGTAAGGGTAAGGGTAAGGGTAAGGGTAAGGGTAAGGGTAAAGGTAAGGGTAAGCCTAAGGGTAAAAGCAAGGGTAAGGGTAAGGGTAAGGGTAAGGGTAAGGGTAAGCTTAAGGGTAAAAGCAAGGGTAAGGGTAAGGGTAAGGGTAAGGGTAAGGGTAAGGGTAAGGGTAAGGGTAAGGGTAAGCTTAAGGGTAAAAGCAAGGGTAAGGGTAAGGGTAAGGGTAAGGGTAAGGGTAAGGGTAAGGGTAAGGGTAAGGGTAAGGGTAAGGGTAAGGGTAAGGGTAAGGGTAAGGGTAAGGGTAAGGGTAAGGGTAAGGGTAAGGGTAAGGGTAAGGGTAAGCTAAAGGGTAAAAGCAAGGGTAAGGGTTAGGGTAAGGGTAAGGGTAAGGGTAAGCGTAAGCTTAAGGGTAAAAGCAAGGGTAAGGGTAAGGGTAAGGGTAAGGGTAAGGGTAAGGGTAAGGGTAAGGGTAAGGGTAAGGGTAAGGGTAAGGGTAAAGGTAAGGGTAAGCCTAAGGGTAAAAGCAAGGGTAAGGGTAAGGGTAAGGGTAAGGGTAAGGGTAAGGGTAAGGGTAAGGGTAAGGGTAAGGGTAAGGGTAAGGGTAAGGGTAAGGGTAAGGGTAAGGGTAAGGGTAAGCTTAAGGGTATAAGCAAGGGTAAGGGTAAGGGTAAGGGTGAGGGTAAGGGTAAGGGTAAGGGTAAGGGTAAGGGTAAGCTTAAGGGTAAAAGCAAGGGTAAGGGTAAGGGTAAGGGTAAGGGTAAGGGTAAGCTTAAGGGTAAAAGCAAGGGTAAGGGTAAGGGTAAGGGTAAGGGTAAGGGTAAGGGTAAGGGTAAGGGTAAGGGTAAGGGTAAGGGTAAGGGTAAAGGTAAGGGTAAGCCTAAGGGTAAAAGCAAGGGTAAGGGTAAGGGTAAGGGTAAGGGTAAGGGTAAGGGTAAGGGTAAGGGTAAGGGTAAGGGTAAGGGTAAGTGTAAGGGTAAGCTTAAGGGTAAAAGCAAGGGTAAGGGTAAGGGTAAGGGTAAGGGTAAGCCTAAGGGTAAAAGCAAGGGTAAGGGTAAGGGTAAGGGTAAGGGTAAGGGTAAGCTTAAGGGTAAAAGCAAGGGTAAGGGTAAGGGTAAGGGTAAGGGTAAGGGTAAGGGTAAGCTTAAGGGTAAAAGCAAGGGTAAGAGTAAGGGTAAGGGTAAGGGTAAAGGTAAGGGTAAAGGTAAGGGTGAGCCTAAGGGTAAAAGCAAGGGTAAGGGTAAGGGTAAGGGTAAGGGTAAGGGTAAGGGTAAGGGTAAGGGTAAGGGTAAGGGTAAGGGTAAGGGTAAGGGTAAGGGTAAGGGTAAGGGTAAGGGTAAGGGTAAGGGTAAGCTTAAGGGTAAAAGCAAGGGTAAGGGTAAGGGTAAGGGTAAGGGTAAGGGTAAGGGTAAGGGTAAGGGTAAGGGTAAGGGTAAGCTTAAGGGTAAAAGCAAGGGTAAGGGTAAGAGTAAGGGTAAGGGTAAGGGTAAGGGTAAGGGTAAGGGTAAGCTTAAGGGTAAAAGCAAGGGTAAGGGAAAGGGTAAGGGTAAGGGTAAGCTTAAGGGTAAAAGCAAGGGTAAGGGTAAGGGTAAGGGTAAGGGTAAGGGTAAGGGTAAGGGTAAGGGTAAAGGTAAGGGTAAGCCTAAGGGTAAAAGCAAGGGTAAGGGTAAGGGGTAGGGTAAGGGTAAGGGTAAGGGTAAGGGTAAGGGTAAGGGTAAGGGTAAGGGTAAGGGTAAGCTTAAGGGTAAAAGCAAGGGTGAGGGTAAGGGTAAGGGTAAGGGTAAGGGTAAGGGTAAGGGTAAGGGTAAGGGTAAGGGTAAGGGTAAGTGTAAGGGTAAGGGTAAGGGTAAGCCTAAGGGTAAAAGCAAGGGTAAGGGTAAGGGTAAGGGTAAGGGTAAGGGTAAGCTTAAGGGTAAAAGCAAGGGTAAGGGTAAGGGTAAGGGTAAGGGTAAGGGTAAGGGTAAGGGTAAGCTTAAGGGTAAAAGCAAGGGTAAGGGTAAGGGTAAGGGTAAGGGTAAGGGTTAGGGTAAGGGTAAAGGTAAGGGTAAGCCTAAGGGTAAAAGCAAGGGTATGGGTAAGGGTAAGGGTAAGGGTAAGGGTAAGGGTAAGGGTAAGGGTAAGGGTAAGGGTAAGGGTAAGGGTAAGGGTAAGGGTAAGGGTAAGCTTAAGGGTAAAAGCAAGGGTAAGGGTAAGGGTTAGGGTAAGGGTAAGGGTAAGGGTAAGGGTAAGGGTAAGGGTAAGGGTAAGCTTAAGGGTAAAAGCAAGGGTAAGGGTAAGGGTAAGGGTAAGGGTAAGGGTAAGGGTAAGGGTAAGGGTAAGGGTAAGGGTAAGGGTAAGGGTAAGGGTAAGCTTAAGGGTAAAAGCAAGGGTAAGGGTAAGGGTTAGGGTAAGGGTAAGGGTAAGGGTAAGGGTAAGGGTAAGGGTAAGGGTAAGCTTAAGGGTAAAAGCAAGGGTAAGGGTAAGGGTAAGGGTAAGGGTAAGGGTAAGGGTAAGGGTAAGCCTAAGGGTAAAAGCAAGGGTAAGGGTAAGGGTAAAAGCAAGGGTGAGGGTAAGGGTAAGGGTAAGGGTAAGGGTAAGGGTAAGGGTAAGGGTAAGGGTAAGGGTAAGTGTAAGGGTAAGCTTAAGGGTAAAAGCAAGGGTAAGGGTAAGGGTAAGGGTAAGGGTAAGGGTAAGGGTAAGTGTAAGCTTAAGGGTAAAAGCAAGGGTAAGGGTAAGGGTAAGGGTAAAGGTAAGGGTAAGCCTTAGGGTAAAAGCAAGGGTAAGGGTAAGGGTTAGGGTAAGGGTAAGGGTAAGGGTAAGGGTAAGGGTAAGGGTAAGGGTAAAAGCAAGGGTAAGGGTAAGGGTAAGGGTAAGGGTAAGGGTAAGGGTAAGGGTAAGGGTAAGGGTAAGGGTAAGGGTAAGGGTAAGCTTGAGGGTAAAAGCAAGGGTAAGGGTAAGGGTAAGGGTAAGGGTAAGGGTAAGGGTAAGGGTAAGGGTAAGGGTAAGGGTAAGGGTAAGGGTAAGCTTAAGGGTAAAAGCAAGGGTAAGGGTTAGGGTAAGGGTAAGGGTAAGGGTAAGGATAAGCTTGAGGGTAAAAGCAAGGGTAAGGGTAAGGGTAAGGGTAAGGGTAAAGGTAAGGGTAAGCCTAAGGGTAAAATCAAGGGTAAGGGTAAGGGTAAGGGTAAGGGTAAGGGTAAGGGTAAGGGTAAGGGTAAGGGTAAGGGTAAGGGTAAGGGTAAGGGTAAGGGTAAGCTTAAGGGTATAAGCAAGGGTAAGGGTAAGGGTAAGGGTGAGGGTAAGGGTAAGGGTAAGGGTAAGCTTAAGGGTAAAAGCAAGGGTAAGGGTAAGGGTAAGGGTCAGGGTAAGGGTAAGGGTAAGGGTAAGCTTAAGGGTAAAAGCAAGGGTAAGGGTAAGGGTAAGGGTAAGGGTAAGGGTAAGGGTAAGGGTAAGGGTAAGGGTAAGGGTAAGGGTAAGGGTAAGGGTAAAGGTTAGGGTAAGCCTAAGGGTAAAAGCAAGGGTAAGGGTAAAGGTAAGGGTAAGGGTAAGGGTAAGGGTAAGGGTAAGGGTAAGGGTAAGGGTAAGGGTAAGCTCAATGGTAAAAGCAAGGGTAAGGGTGAGGGTAAGGGTAAGGGTAAGCCTAAGGGTAAAACAAGGGTAAGGGTAAGGGTAAGGGTAAGGGTAAGGGTAAGGGTAGGCTTAAGGGTAAAAGCAAGGGTAAGGGTAAGGGTAAGGGTGAGGGTAAGGGTAAGCTTAAGGGTTAAAGCAAGGGTAAGGGTAAGGGTAAGGGTAAGGGTAAGGGTAAGGGTAAAGGTAAGGGTAAGCCTAAGGGTAAAAGCAAGGGTAAGGGTAAGGGTAAGGGTAAGGGTAAGGGTAAGGGTAAGGGTAAGGTTAAGGGTAAGGGTAAGCGTAAGGGTAAGGGTAAGGGTAAGCTTAAGGGTAAAAGCAAGGGTAAGGGTAAGGGTAAGGGTAAGGGTAAGGGTAAGGGTAAGGGTAAGGGTAAGGGTAAGGGTAAGGGTAAGGATAAGGGTAAGGGTAAGGGTAAGCTTAAGGGTAAAAGCAAGGGTAAGGGTAAGGGTAAGGGTGAGGGTAAGGGTAAGGGTAAGGGTAAGGGTAAGCTTAAGGGTAAAAGCAAGGGTAAGAGTAAGGGTAAGGGTAAGGGTAAGGGTTAGGGTAAGGGTAAGCTTAAGGGTAAAAGCAAGGGTAAGGGTAAGGGTAAGGGTAAGGGTAAGGGTAAGGGTAAGGGTAAGGGTAAGGGTAAGGGTAAAGGTAAGGGTAAGCCTAAGGGTAAAAGCAAGGGTAAGGGTTAGGGTAAGGGTAAGGGTAAGGGTAAGGGTAAGGGTAAGGGTAAGGGTAAGGGTAAGGGTAAGGGTAAGGGTAAGGGTAAGTGTAAGGGTAAGGGTAAGGGTAAGCTTAAGGGTAAAAGCAAGGGTAAGGGTAAGGGTAAGGGTAAGGGTAAGGGTAAGGGTAAGGGTAAGGGTAAGGGTAAGGGTAAGCTTAAGGGTAAGGGTAAGGGTAAGGGTAAAGGTAAGGGTAAGCCTAAGGGTAAAAGCAAGGGTAAGGGTAAGGGTTAGGGTAAGGGTAAGGGTAAGGGTAAGGGTAAGGGTAAGGGTAAGGGTAAGGGTAAGTGTAAGGGTAAGGGTAAGGGTAAGCTTAAGGGTAAAAGCAAGGGTAAGGGTAAGGGTAAGGGTAAGGGTAAGGGTAAGGGTAAGGGTAAGGGTAAGGGTAAGGGTAAGGGTAAGCTTAAGGGTAAGGGTAAGGGTAAGGGTAAGGGTAAGCCTAAGGGTAAAAGCAAGGGTAAGGGTAAGGGTAAGGGTAAGGGTAAGGGTAAGCTTAAGGGTAAAAGCAAGGGTAAGGGTAAGGGTAAGGGTAAGGGTAAGGGTAAGGGTAAGCTTAAGGGTAAAAGCAAGGGTAAGGGTAAGGGTAAGGGTAAGGGTAAGGGTAAGGGTAAGGGTAAAGGTAAGGGTAAGCCTAAGGGTAAAAGCAAGGGTAAGGGTAAGGGTAAGGGTAAGGGTAAGGGTAAGGGTAAGGGTAAGGGTAAGGGTAAGGGTAAGCTTAAGGGTAAAAGCAAGGGTAAGGGTAAGGGTAAGGGTAAGGGTAAGGGTAAGGGTAAGGGTAAGGGTAAGGGTAAGTTTAAGGGTAAGGGTAAGGGTAAGGGTAAGGGTAAGGGTAAGCTTAAGGGTAAAAGCAAGGGTGAGGGTAAGGGTAAGGGTAAGGGTAAGGGTAAGGGTAGGGGTAAGGGTAAGGGTAAGGGTAAGGGTAAGGGTAAGGGTAAGGGTAAGCTTAAGGGTAAAAGCAAGGGTAAGGGTAAGGGTAAGGGTAAGGGTAAGGGTAAGGGTAAGGGTAAAGGTAAGGGTAAGCCTAAGGGTAAAAGCGAGGGTAAGGGTAAGGGTAAGGGTAAGGGTAAGGGTAAGGGTAAGCTTAAGGGTAAAAGCAAGGGTAAGGGTAAGGGTAAGGGTAAGGGTAAGGGTAAGGGTAAGGGTAAGGGTAAGGGTAAGGGTAAGGGTAAGCTTAAGAATAAGGATAAGGGTAAGGGTAAATGCAAGGGTAAGGGTAAGGGTAAGGGTAAGGGTAAGGGTAAGCTTAAGGGTAAAAGCAAGGGTAATGGTAAGGGTAAGGGTAAGGGTAAGGGTAAGGGTAAGGGTAAGGGTAAGGGTAAGGGTAAGCTTAAGGGTAAGGGTAAGGGTAAGGGTAAGGGTAAGCTTAAGGGTAAAAGCAAGGGTAAGGGTAAGGGTAAGGGTAAGGGTAAGGGTAAGGGTAAGGGTAAGGGTAAGGGTAAGGGTAAGGGTAAGGGTAAGGGTAAGGGTAAGGGTAAGCTTAAGGGTAAAAGCAAGGGTAAGGGTAAGGGTAAGGGTAAGGGTAAGGGTAAGGGTAAGGGTAAGGGTAAGGGTAAGCTTAAGGGTAAAAGCAAGGGTAAGGGTAAGGGTAAGGGTAAGGGTAAGGGTAAGGGTAAGGGTAAGGGTAAGGGTAAGGGTAAGGGTAAGGGTAAGGGTAAGGGTAAAGGTAAGGGTAAGCCTAAGGGTAAAAGCAAGGGTAAGGGTAAGGGTAAGGGTAAGGGTAAGGGTAAGAGTAAGGGTAAGGGTAAGGGTAAGGGTAAGCTTAAGGGTAAAAGCAAGGGTAAGGGTAAGGGTAAGGGTAAGGGTAAGCCTAAGGGTAAAAGCAAGGGTAAGGGTAAGGGTAAGGGTAAGGGTAAGGGTAAGCTTAAGGGTAAAAGCAAGGGTAAGGGTAAGGGTAAGGGTAAGGGTACGGGTAAGGGTAAGGGTAAGGGTAAGCTTAAGGGTAAAAGCAAGGGTGAGGGTAAGGGTAAGGGTAAGGGTAAGGGTAAGGGTAAGGGTAAGGGTAAGCTTAAGGGTAAAAGCAAGGGTAAGGGTAAGGGTAAGGGTAAGGGTAAGGGTAAGGGTAAGGGTAAGGGTAAGGGTAAGGGTAAAGGTAAGGGTAAGGGTAAGGGTAAGGGTAAGGGTAAGGGTAAGGGTAAGGGTAAGGGTAAGGGTAAGGGTAAGGGTAAGGGTAAGGGTAAGGGTAAGGGTAAGGGTAAGGGTAAGGGTAAGGGTAAGGGTAAGCTTAAGGGTAAAGGCAAGGGTAAGGGTAAGGGTAAGGGTAAGGGTAAGCCTAAGGGTAAAAGCAAGGGTAAGGGTAAGGGTAAGGGTAAGGGTAAGCTTAAAGGTAAAAGCAAGGGTAAGGGTAAGGGTAAGGGAAAGGGTAAGGGTAAGGGTAAGCTTAAGGGTAAAAGCAAGGGTAAGGGTAAGGGTAAGGGTAAGGGTAAGGGTAAGGGTAAGGGTAAGGGTAAAGGTAAGGGTAAGCCTAAGGGTAAAAGCAAGGGTAAGGGTAAGGGTAAGGGTAAGGGTAAGGGTAAGGGTAAGGGTAAGGGTAAGGGTAAGGGTAAGGGTAAGGGTAAGCTTAAGGGTAAAAGCAAGGGAAAGGGTAAGGGTAAGGGTAAGGGTAAGGGTAAGGGTAAGGGTAAGGGTAAGGGTAAGGGTAAGGGTAAGGGTAAGCTTAAGGGTAAGGGTAAGGGTAAGGGTAAGGGTAAGCTCAAGGGTAAAAGCAAGGGTAAGGGTAAGGGTAAGGGTAAGCTTAAGGGTAAAAGCAAGGGTAAGGGTAAGGGTAAGGGTAAGGGTAAGGGTAAGGGTAAGGGTAAGGGTAAGCTTAAGGGTAAGCTTAAGGGTAAGGGTAAGGGTAAGGGTAAGGGTAAGCTTAAGGGTAAAAGCAAGGGTAAGGGTAAGGTTAAGGGTAAGGGTAAGGGTAAGGGTAAGGGTAAGGGTAAGGGTAAGGGTAAGGGTAAGCTCAAGGGTAAGGGTAAGGGTAAGGGTAAGGGTAAGCTTAAGGGTAAAAGCAAGGGTAAGGGTAAGGGTAAGGGTAAGGGTAAGGGTAAGCTTAAGGGTAAGGGTAAGGGTAAGGGTAAGGGTAAGCTTAAGGGTAAAAGCAAGGGTAAGGGTAAGGGTAAGGGTAAGGGTAAGGGTAAGGGTTAGGGTAAGGGTAAGGGTAAGGGTAAGGGTAAGGGTAAGAGTAAGCTTAAGGGTAAGGGTAAGGGTAAGGGTAAGGGTAAGCTTAAGGGTAAAAGCAAGGGTAAGGGTAAGGGTAAGGGTAAGGGTAAGGGTAAGCTTAAGGGTAAAAGCAAGGGTAAGGGTAAGGGTAAGGGTAAGGGTAAGGGTAAGGGTAAGGGTAAGGGTAAGCTCAAGGGTAAGGGTAAGGGTAAGGGTAAGGGTAAGCTTAAGGGTAAAAGCAAGGGTAAGGGTAAGGGTAAGGGTGAGGGTAAGGGTAAGGGTAAGGGTAAGGGTAAGGGTAAGGGTAAGGGTAAGCTTAAGGGTAAAAGTAAGGGTAAGGGTAAGGGTAAGGGTAAGGGTAAGGGTAAGGGTAAGGGTAAGGGTAAGGGTAAGGGTAAGGGTAAGGGTAAGCTTAAGGGTAAAAGCAAGGGTAAGGGTAAGGGTAAGGGTAAGGGTAAGGGTAAGGGTAAGGGTAAGGGTAAGGGTAAGGGTAAGGGTTAGGGTAAGGGTAAAGGTAAGGGTAAGCCTAAGGGTAAAAGCAAGGGTAAGGGTAAGGGTAAGGGTAAGGGTAAGGGTAAGGGTAAGGGTAAGGGTAAGGGTAAGGGTAAGCTTAAGGGTAAAAGCAAGGGTGAGGGTAAGGGTAAGGGTAAGGGTAAGCCTAAGGGTAAAAGCAAGGGTAAGGGTAAGGGTAAGGGTAAGGGTAAGGGTAAGGGTAAGGGTAAGGGTAAGCTTAAGGGTAAAAGCAAGAGTAAGGGTAAGGGTGAGGCTTACCCTTACCCTTACCCTTACCCTTGCTTTTACCCTTAAGCTTACCCTTACCCTTACCCTTACCCTCACCCTTACCCTTACCCTTACCCTTACCCTTACCCTTTCCCTTACCCTTACCCTTACCCTTACCCTTACCTTTACCCTTACCCTTACCATTACCCTTGCTTTTACCCTTAGGCTTACACTTACCTTTACCCTTACCCTTACCCTTGCTTTTACCCTTAAGCTTACCCTTACCCTTACCCTTACCCTTACCCTTACCCTTACCCTTACCCTTACCCTTACCCTTGCTTTTACCCTTAAGCCTACCCTTACCCTTACCCTTACCCTTACCCTTACCCTTGCTTTTACCCTTAAGCTCACCCTTACCCTTACCCTTTTCCTTACCCTTAAGCTTAACCTTACCCTTACCCTTACCCTTACCCTTACCCTTACCCTTACCCTTACCCTTACCCTTACCCTTACCCTTACCCTTACCCTTGCTTTTACCCTTAAGCTTACCCTTACCCTTACCCTTACCCTTACCCTTACCCTTACACTTACCCTTAAGCAAGGGTAAGGGTAAGGGTAAGGGTAAGGGTAAGGGTAAGGGTAAGGGTAAGGGTAAGGGTAAGCTTAAGGGTAAGGGTAAGGGTAAGGGTAAGGGTAAGCTCAAGGGTAAAAGCAAGGGTAAGGGTAAGGGTAAGGGTAAGGGTAAGCTTAAGGGTAAAAGCAAGGGTAAGGGTAAGGGTAAGGGTAAGGGTAAGGGTAAGGGTAAGGGTAAGGGTAAGGGTAAGGGTAAGGGTAAGGGTAAGGGTAAGGGTAAGCTTAAGGGTAAGGGTAAGGGTAAGGGTGAGCTTAAGGGTAAAAGCAAGGGTAAGGGTAAGGGTAAGGGTAAGGGTAAGGGTAAGGGTAAGGGTAAGCTTAAGGGTAAAAACAAGGGTAAGGGTAAGGGTAAGGGTAAGCTTAAGGGTAAGGGTAAGGGTAAGGGTAAGGGTAAGCTTAAGGGTAAAAGCAAGGGTAAGGGTAAGGGTAAGGGTAAGGGTAAGGGTAAGCTTAAGGGTAAAAACAAGGGTAAGGGTAAGGGTAAGGGTAAGCTTAAGGGTAAGGGTAAGGGTAAGGGTAAGGGTAAGCTTAAGGGTAAAAGCAAGGGTAAGGGTAAGGGTAAGGGTAAGGGTAAGGGTAAGGGTAAGGGTAAGGGTAAGGGTAAGGGTAAGGGTAAGGGTAAGGGTAAGCTTAAGGGTAAGGGTAAGGGTAAGGGTAAGGGTAAGCTTAAGGGTAAAAGCAAGGGTAAGGGTAAGGGTAAGGGTAAGGGTAAGGGTAAGCTTAAGGGTAAAAGCAAGGGTAAGGGTAAGGGTAAGGGTAAGTGTAAGGGTAAGGGTAAGGGTAAGGGTAAGGGTAAGCTTAAGAGTAAGGGTAAGGGTAAGGGTAAAGGTAAGCTTAAGGGTAAAAGCAAGGGTAAGGGTAAGGGTAAGGGTAAGGGTAAGGGTAAGGGTAAGGGTAAGGGTAAGGGTAAGGGTAAGCTTAAGGGTAAAAGTGAGGGTAAGGGTAAGGGTAAGGGTAAGGGTAAGGGTAAGGGTAAGGGTAAGCTTAAGGGTAAAAGCAATGGTAAGGGTAAGGGTAAGGGTAAGGGTAAAGGTAAGGGTAAGCCTAAGGGTAAAAGCAAGGGTATGGGTAAGGGTAAGGGTAAGGGTAAGGGTAAGGGTAAGGGTAAGGGTAAGAGTAAGTGTAAGGGTAAGGGTAAGGGTGAGCTTAAGGGTAAAAGCAAGGGTAAGGGTAAGGGTAAGGGTAAGGGTAAGCCTAAGGGTAAAAGCAAGGGTAAGGGTAAGGGTAAGGGTAAGCCTTACCCTTACCCTTACCCTTACCCTTGAGCTTACCCTTACCCTTACCCTTACCCTCACCCTTACCCTTACCCTTACCCTTACCCTTACCCTTTCCCTTACCCTTACCCTTACCCTTACCCTTACCCTTACCCTTACACTTACCCTTTCCCTTACCCTTACCCTTACCCTTACCCTTACCTTTACCCTTACCCTTACCCTTACCCTTGCTTTTACCCTTAGGCTTACCCTTACCTTTACCCTTACCCTTACCCTTACCCTTACCCTTGCTTTTACCCTTAAGCTTACCCTTACCCTTACCCTTACCCTTACCCTTACCCTTACCCTTACCCTTGCTTTTACCCTTAAGCTTACCCTTACCCTTACCCTTACCCTTACCCTTACCCTTGCTTTTACCCTTAAGCTTACCCTTACCCTTACCCTTTTCCTTACCCTTAAGCTTAACCTTACCCTTACCCTTACCCTTACCCTTACCCTTACCCTTACCCTTACCCTTGCTTTTACCCTTAAGCTTACCCTTACCCTTACCCTTACCCTTACCCTTACCCTTACCCTTACACTTACCCTTACCCTTACCCTTACCCTTACCCTTGCATTTACCCTTAGGCTTACCCTTACCTTTACCCTTACCCTTACCCTTACCCTTACCCTTACCCTTACCCTTACCCTTACCCTTACCCTTACCCTTACCCTTGCTTTTACCCTTTAGCTTACCCTTACCCTTACCCTTACCCTTACCCTTACCCTTACCCTTGCTTTTACCCTAAAGCTTACCCTTACCCTTACCCTTACCCTTACCCTTACCCTTACCCTTACCCTTACCCTTACCCTTACCCTTACCCTTACCCTTACCCTTACCCTTACCCTTACCCTTACCCTTACCCTTGCTTTTACCCTTAAGCTTGCCCTTACCCTTACCCTTACCCTTACCCTTACCCTTACCCTTACCCTTACCCTTACACTTGCTTTTACCCTTAAGCTTACCCTTACCCTTACCCTTACCCTTACCCTTACCCTTACCCTTACCCTTACCCTTACCCTTACCCTTACCCTTACCCTTGCTTTTACCCTTAGGCTTACCCTTACCTTTACCCTTACCCTTACCCTTACCCTTACCCTTACCCTTACCCTTACCCTTGCTTTTACCCTTAACCTTGCTTTTACCCTTAGGCTTACCCTTACCTTTACCCTTACCCTTACCCTTACCCTTACCCTTACCCTTACCCTTACCCTTACCCTTGCTTTTACCCTTAAGCTTACCCTTACCCTTACCCTTTCCCTTACCCTTACCCTTACCCTTGCTTTTACCTTTAAGCTTACCCTTACCCTTACCCTTACCCTTACCCTTACCCTTGCTTTTACCCTTAGGCTTACCCTTACCCTTACCCTTACCCTTGCTTTTACCCTTAAGCTTACCCTTACCCTTACCCTTACCCTTACCCTTACCCTTACCCTTACCCTTACCCTTACCCTTACCCTTACCCTTACCCTTACCTTTACCCTTACCCTTACCCTTACCCTTACCCTTACCCTTACCCTTACCCTTACCCTTGCTTTTACCCTTAAGCTTACCCTTACCCTTACCCTTACCCTTACCCTTACCCTCACCCTTACCCTCACCCTTGCTTTTACCCTTAAGCTTACCCTTACCCTTACCCTTAACCTCACACTTACCCTTACCCTTACCCTTGCTTTTACCCTTAAGCTTACCCTTACCCTTACCCTTACCCTTACCCTTACCCTTGCTTTTACCCTTAGGCTTACCCTTACCCTTACCCTTACCCTTACCCTTGCTTTTACCCTTAAGCTTACCCTTACCCTTACCCTTACCCTTACTCTTACCCTTACCCTTACCCTTACCCTTACCCTTACCCTTGCTTTTACCCTTAGGCTTACCCTTACCTTTACCCTTACCCTTACCCTTACCCTTACCCTTACCCTTACCCTTACCCTTACCCTTACCCTTACCCTTACCCTTACCCTTACCCTTGCTTTTACCCTTAAGCTTACCCTTACCCTAACCCTTACCCTTACCCTTACCCTTACCCTTACCCTTACCCTTACCATTGCTTTTACCCTTAAGCTTACCCTTACTCTTACCCTTACCCTTACCCTTACCCTTACCCTTACCCTTACCCTTACCCTTACCCTTGCTTTTACCCTTAAGCTTACCCTTACCCTTACCCTTACCCTTACCCTTAAGCTTACCCTTACCCTTACCCTTACCCTTACCCTTACCCTTACCCTTACCCTTACCCTTGCTTTTACCCTTAAGCTTACCCTTATCCTTACCCTTACCCTTACCCTTACCCTTGCTTTTACCCTTACACTTATCCTTACCCTTAAGCTTACCCTTACCCTTACCCTTACCCTTACCCTTACCCTTACCCTTACCCTTACCCTTGCTTTTACCCTTAAGCTTACCCTTACCCTTACCCTTACCCTTACCCTTACCCTTACCCTTGCTTTTACCCTTAGGCTTACCCTTACCTTTACCCTTACCCTTACCCTTACCCTTACCCTTACCCTTACCCTTACCCTTACCCTTACCCTTGCTTTTACCCTTAAGCTTACCCTTACCCTTACCCTTACCCTTACCCTTACCCTTACCCCTACCCTTACCCTCACCCTTGCTTTTACCCTTAAGCTTACCCTTACCCTTACCCTTACCCTTACCCTTACCCTTACCCTTACCCTTACCCTTACCCTTACCCTTACCCTTACCCTTACCCTCACCCTTACCCTTACCCTTACCCTTTCCCTTACCCTTACCCTTGCTTTTACCCTTAAGCTTACCCTTACCCTTACCCTTACCCTTACCCTTACCCTTACCCTTACCCTTTTCCTTACCCTTATCCTTACCCTTGCTTTTACCCTTAGGCTTACCCTTACCTTTACCCTTACCCTTACCCTTACCCTTACCCTTACCCTTACCCTTGCTTTTACCCTTAAGCTTACCCTTACCCTTACCCTTACCCTTACCCTTACCCTTACCCTTGCTTTTACCCTCAAGCTTACCCTTACCCTTACCCTTACCCTTACCCTTACCCTTGCTTTTACCCTTAGGCTTACCCTTACCCTTACCCTTACCCTTACCCTTAAGCTTACCCTTACCCTTACCCTCACCCTTACCCTTACCCTTACCCTTACCCTTACCCTTACCCTTGCTTTTACCCTTAAGCTTACCCTTACCCTTACCCTTACACTTACCCTTACCCTTACCCTTACCCTTACCCTTACCCTTACCCTTACCCTTACCCTAAACCTTACCCTTACCCTTGCTTTTACCCTTAGGCTTACCCTTACCTTTACCCTTACCCTTACCCTTACCCTTAAGCTTACCCTTACCCTTACCCTTACCCTTACCCTTACCCTTACCCTTACCCTTACCCTTACCCTTACCCTTACCCTTACCCTTGCTTTTACCCTTAAGCTTACCCTTACCCTTACCCTTACACTTACCCTTACCCTTACCCTTACCCTTACCCTTACCCTTACCCTTACCCTTACCCTTACCCTTACCCTAACCCTTACCCTTACCCTTGCTTTTACCCTTAGGCTTACCCTTACCTTTACCCTTACCCTTACCCTTACCCTTACCCTTACCCTTACCCTTACCCTTACCCTTACCCTTACCCTTGCTTTTACCCTTAAGCTTACCCTTACCCTTACCCTTACACTTACCCTTACCTTTACCCTTACCCTTACCCTTGCTTTTACCCTTAAGCTTACCCTTACCCTTACCCTTACCCTTACCCTCACCCTTACCCTTACCCTTACCCTTGCTTTTACCCTTAAGCTTACCCTTACCCTTACCCTTACCCTTACCCTTACCCTTACCCTTACCCTTACCCTTACCCTTACCCTTACCCTTGCTTTTACCCTTAAGCTTACCCTTACCCTTACCCTTACCCTTACCCTTACCCTTACCCCTACCCTTACCCTTACCCTTACCCTTACCCTTACCCTTACCCTTACCCTTACCCTTACCCTTACCCTTGCTTTTACCCTTAGGCTTACCCTTAACTTTACCCTTACCCTTACCCTTACCCTTACCCTTACCCTTACCCTTACCCTTGCTTTAACCCTTAAGCTTACCCTTACCCTCACCCTTACCCTTACCCTTACCCTTGCTTTTACCCTTAAGCTTACCCTTACCCTTACCCTTACCCTTACCCTTACCCTTACCCTTGTTTTACCCTTAGGCTTACCCTTACCCTTACCCTTACCCTTACCCTTGCTTTTACCCTTAAGCTTACCCTTACCCTTACCCTTACCCTTACCCTTACCCTTACCCTTACCCTTACCCTTACCTTTACCCTTACCCTTGCTTTTACCCTTAGGCTTAACCTAACCTTTACCCTTACCCTTACCCTTACCCTTACCCTTACCCTTACCCTTACCCTTGCTTTTACCCTTAAGCTTACCCTTACCCTTACCCTTACCCTTACCCTTACCCTTACCCTTACCCTTGCTTTTACCCTTAAGCTTACCCTTACCCTTACCCTTACCCTCACCCTTACCCTTACCCTTACCCTTGCTTATACCCTTAAGCTTACCCTTACACTTACCCTTACCCTTACCCTTACCCTTACCCTTACCCTTACCCTTACCCTTACCCTTACCCTTGCTTTTACCCTTAGGCTTACCCTTACCTTTACCCTTACCCTTACCCTTACCCTTACCCTTGCTTTTACCCTCAAGCTTACCCTTACCCTTACCCTTACCCTTACCCTAACCCTCACCCTTGCTTTTACCCTTAAGCTTACCATTACCCTTACCCTTACCCTTACCCTTACCCTTACCCTTACCCTTACCCTTACCCTTACCCTAACCCTTACCCTTGCTTTTACCCTTAAGCTTACCCTTACCCTTACCCTTACCCTTACCCTTACCCTTACCCTTACCCTTACCCTTACCCTTACCCTTACCCTTACCCTTACCCTTACCCTTACCATTACCCTTGCTTTTACCCTTAAGCTTACCCTTACCCTTACCCTTACCCTTACCCTTACCCTTACCCTTACCCTTACCCTTACCCTTACCCTTACCCTTACCCTTACCCTTGCTTTTACCCTAAGGCTTACCCTTACCTTTACCCTTACCCTTACCCTTACCCTTGCTTTTACCCTTAAGCTTACACTTACCCTTACCCTTACCCTTACCCTTACCCTTACCCTTGCTTTTACCCTTAAGCTTACCCTTACCCTTACCCTTACCCTTACCCTTACCCTTACCCTTACCCTTACCCTTACCCTTACCCTTGCTTTTACCCTTACCCTTACCCTTGCTTTTACCCTTAGGCTTACCCTTACCCTCACCCTTACCCTTACCCTTACCCATACCCTTACCCTTGCTTTTACCCTTAAGCTTACCCTTACCCTTACCCTTACCCTTACCCTTACCCTTACCCTTACCCTTACCCTCACCCTTACCCTTACCCTTACCCTTGCTTTTACCCTTAAGCTTACCCTTACCCTTACCCTTACCCTTACCCTTACCCTTATCCTTACCCTTACCCTTACCCTTACCCTTACCCTTACCCTTACCCTTACCCTTACCCTTGCTTTTACCCTTAAGCTTACCCTTACCCTTACCCTTACCCTTACCCTTACCCTCACCCTTACCCTTACCCTTACCCTTACCCTTGCTTTTACCCTTAAGCTTACCCTTACCCTTACCCTTACCCTTACCCTTACCCTTACCCTTACCCTTACCCTTACCTTTACCCTTACCCATACCCTTGCTTTTACCCTTAGGCTAACCCTTACCTTTACCCTTACCCTTACCCTTACCCTTACCCTTACCCTTACCCTTACCCTTGCTTTTACCCTTAAGCTTACCCTTACCCTTACCCTTACCCTTACCCTTACCTTTAACCTTACCCTTACCCTTACCCTTACCCTTGCTTTTACCCTTAGGCTTACCCTTACCTTTACCCTTACCCTTACCCTTACCCTTACCCTTGCTTTTACCCTTAAGCTTACCCTTACCCTTACCCTTACCCTTACCCTTACCCTTACCCTTACCCTTGCTTTTACCCTTAAGCTTACCCTTACCCTTACCCTTACCCTTACCCTTACCCTTGCTTTTACCCTTAAGCTTACCCTTACCCTTACCCTTTTCCTTACCCTTAAGCTTAACCTTACCCTTACCCTTACCCTTACCCTTACCCTTACCCTTACCCTTACCCTTGCTTTTACCCTTAAGCTTACCCTTACCCTTACCCTTACCCTTACCCTTACCCTTACACTTACCCTTACCCTTACCCTTACCCTTACCCTTACCCTTGCATTTACCCTTAGGCTTACCCTTACCTTTACCCTTACCCTTACCCTTACCCTTACCCTTACCCTTACCCTTACCCTTACCCTTACCCTTACCCTTACCCTCAACCTTGCTTTTACCCTTTAGCTTACCCTTACCCTTACCCTTACCCTTACCCTTACCCTTACCCTTGCTTTTACCCTAAAGCTTACCCTTACCCTTACCCTTACCCTTACCCTTACCCTTACCCTTACCCTTACCCTTACCCTTACCCTTACCCTTACCCTTACCCTTACCCTTACCCTTACCCTTACCCTTACCCTTACCCTTACCCTTACCCTTACCCTTGCTTTTACCCTTAAGCTTGCCCTTACCCTTACCCTTACCCTTACCCTTACCCTTACCCTTACCCTTACCCTTGCTTTTACCCTTAAGCTTACCCTTACCCTTACCCTTACCCTTACCCTTACCCTTACCCTTACCCTTACCCTTACCCTTACCCTTACCCTTACCCTTACCCTTACCCTTACCCTTGCTTTTACCCTTAGGCTTACCCTTACCTTTACCCTTACCCTTACCCTTACCCTTACCCTTACCCTTACCCTTACCCTTGCTTTTACCCTTAACCTTGCTTTTACCCTTAGGCTTACCCTTACCTTTACCCTTACCCTTACCCTTACCCTTACCCTTACCCTTACCCTTACCCTTACCCTTACCCTTACCCTTGCTTTTACCCTTAAGCTTACCCTTACCCTTACCCTTTCCCTTACCCTTACCCTTACCCTTGCTTTTACCTTTAAGCTTACCCTTACCCTTACCCTTACCCTTACCCTTACCCTTGCTTTTACCCTTAGGCTTACCCTTACCCTTACCCTTACCCTTACCCTTGCTTTTACCCTTAAGCTTACCCTTACCCTTACCCTTACCCTTACCCTTACCCTTACCCTTACCCTTACCCTTACCCTTACCCTTACCCTTACCCTTACCCTTACCCTTACCTTTACCCTTACCCTTACCCTTACCCTTACCCTTACCCTTACCCTTACCCTTACCCTTGCTTTTACCCTTAAGCTTACCCTTACCCTTACCCTTACCCTTACCCTTACCCTCACCCTTACCCTCACCCTTGCTTTTACCCTTAAGCTTACCCTTACCCTTACCCTTAACCTTACACTTACCCTTACCCTTACCCTTGCTTTTACCCTTAAGCTTACCCTTACCCTTACCCTTACCCTTACCCTTACCCTTGCTTTTACCCTTAGGCTTACCCTTACCCTTACCCTTACCCTTACCCTTGCTTTTACCCTTAAGCTTACCCTTACCCTTACCCTTACCCTTACTCTTACCCTTACCCTTACCCTTACCCTTACCCTTACCCTTGCTTTTACCCTTAGGCTTACCCTTACCTTTACCCTTACCCTTACCCTTACCCTTACCCTTACCCTTACCCTTACCCTTACCCTTACCCTTACCCTTACCCTTGCTTTTACCCTTAAGCTTACCCTTACCCTTACCCTTACCCTTACCCTTGCTTTTACCCTTAAGCTTACCCTTACCCTTACCCTTACCCTTACCCTTACCCTTACCCTTACCCTTACCCTTACCCTTACCCTTACCCTTACCCTTACCCTTGCTTTTACCCTTAAGCTTACCCTTACCCTTACCCTTACCCTTACCCTTAAGCTTTCCCTTACCCTTACCCTTACCCTTACCCTTACCCTTACCCTTACCCTTACCCTTACCCTTGCTTTTACCCTTAAGCTTACCCTTACCCTTACCCTTACCCTTACCCTTGCTTTTACCCTTACACTTATCCTAACCCTTAAGCTTACCCTTACCCTTACCCTTACCCTTACCCTTACCCTTACCCTTACCCTTACACTTGCTTTTACCCTTAAGCTTACCCTTACCCTTACCCTTACCCTTACCCTTACCCTTGCTTTTACCCTTAGGCTTACCCTTACCCTTACCCTTACCCTTACCCTTGCTTTTACCCTTAAGCTTACCCTTACCCTTACCCTTACCCTTACCCTTACCCTTACCCTTACCCTTACCCTTACCCTTACCCTTGCTTTTACCCTTAAGCTTACCCTTACCCTTACCCTTACACTTACCCTTACCCTTACCCTTACCCTTACCCTTACCCTTACCCTTACCCTTACCCTTACCCTAACCCTTACCCTTACCCTTGCTTTTACCCTTAGGCTTACCCTTAACTTTACCCTTACCCTTACCCTTACCCTTACCCTTACCCTTACCCTTACCCTTACCCTTGCTTTAACCCTTAAGCTTACCCTTACCCTCACCCTTACCCTTACCCTTACCCTTGCTTTTACCCTTAAGCTTACCCTTACCCTTACCCTTACCCTTACCCTTACCCTTGTTTTACCCTTAGGCTTACCCTTACCCTTACCCTTACCCTTACCCTTGCTTTTACCCTTAAGCTTACCCTTACCCTTACCCTTACCCCTACCCTTACCCTTACCCTTACCCTTACCCTTACCTTTACCCTTACCCTTGCTTTTACCCTTAGGCTTAACCTAACCTTTACCCTTACCCTTACCCTTACCCTTACCCTTACCCTTACCCTTACCCTTGCTTTTACCCTTAAGCTTACCCTTACCCTTACCCTTACCCTTACCCTTACCCTTACCCTTACCCTTGCTTTTACCCTTAAGCTTACCCTTACCCTTACCCTTACCCTCACCCTTACCCTTACCCTTACCCTTGCTTATACCCTTAAGCTTACCCTTACCCTTACCCTTACCCTTACCCTTACCCTTACCCTTACCCTTACCCTTACCCTTACCCTTACCCTTGCTTTTACCCTTAGGCTTACCCTTACCTTTACCCTTACCCTTACCCTTACCCTTACCCTTGCTTTTACCCTCAAGCTTACCCTTACCCTTACCCTTACCCTTACCCTAACCCTCACCCTTGCTTTTACCCTTAAGCTTACCATTACCCTTACACTTACCCTTACCCTTACCCTTACCCTTACCCTTACCCTTACCCTAACCCTTACCCTTGCTTTCACCCTTAAGCTTACCCTTACCCTTACCCTTACCCTTACCCTTACCCTTACCCTTACCCTTACCCTTACCCTTACCCTTACCCTTACCCTTACCCTTACCATTACCCTTGCTTTTACCCTTAAGCTTACCCTTACCCTTACCCTTACCCTTACCCTTACCCTTACCCTTACCCTTACCCTTACCCTTACCCTTACCCTTACCCTTACCCTTACCCTTACCCTTGCTTTTGCCCTAAGGCTTACCCTTACCTTTACCCTTACCCTTACCCTTACCCTTGCTTTTACCCTTAAGCTTACACTTACCCTTACCCTTACCCTTACCCTTACCCTTACCCTTGCTTTTACCCTTAAGCTTACCCTTACCCTTACCCTTACCCTTACCCTTACCCTTACCCTTACCCTTACCCTTACCCTTACCCTTGCTTTTACCCTTACCCTTACCCTTGCTTTTACCCTTAGGCTTACCCTTACCCTTACCCTTACCCTTACCCTTACCCATACCCTTACCCTTGCTTTTACCCTTAAGCTTACCCTTACACTTACCCTTACCCTTACCCTTACCCTTACCCTTACCCTTACCCTTACCCTTGCTTTTACCCTTAAGCTTACCCTTACCCTTACCCTTACCCTTACCCTTATCCTTACCCTTACCCTTACCCTTACCCTTACCCTTACCCTTACCCTTGCTTTTACCCTTAAGCTTACCCTTACCCTTACCCTTGCTTTTACCCTTAAGCTTACCCTTACCCTTACCCTTACCCTTACCCTTACCCTCACCCTTACCCTTACCCTTACCCTTACCCTTGCTTTTACCCTTAAGCTTACCCTTACCCTTACCCTTACCCTTACCCTTACCCTTACCCTTACCCTTACCCTTACCTTTACCCTTACCCATACCCTTGCTTTTACCCTTAGGCTTACCCTTACCTTTACCCTTACCCTTACCCTTACCCTTACCCTTACCCTTACCCTTACCCTTGCTTTTACCCTTAAGCTTACCCTTACCCTTACCCTTACCCTTACTCTTACCTTTACCCTTACCCTTACCCTTACCCTTGCTTTTACCCTTAGGCTTACCCTTACCTTTACCCTTACCCATACCCTTACCCTTACCCTTGCTTTTACCCTTAAGCTTACCCTCACCCTTACCCTTACCCTTACCCTTACCCTTACCCTTACCCTTGCTTTTACCCTTAAGCTTACCCTTACCCTTACCCTTACCCTTACCCTTACCCTTGCTTTTACCCTTAAGCTTACCCTTACCCTTACCCTTTTCCTTACCCTTAAGCTTAACCTTACCCTTACCCTTACCCTTACCCTTACCCTTACCCTTACCCTTACCCTTGCTTTTACCCTTAAGCTTACCCTTACCCTTACCCTTACCCTTACCCTTACCCTTACACTTACCCTTACCCTTACCCTTACCCTTACCCTTACCCTTGCATTTACCCTTAGGCTTACCCTTACCTTTACCCTTACCCTTACCCTTACCCTTACCCTTACCCTTACCCTTACCCTTACCCTTACCCTTACCCTTACCCTTACCCTTGCTTTTACCCTTTAGCTTACCCTTACCCTTACCCTTACCCTTACCCTTACCCTTACCCTTGCTTTTACCCTAAAGCTTACCCTTACCCTTACCCTTACCCTTACCCTTACCCTTACCCTTACCCTTACCCTTACCCTTACCCTTACCCTTACCCTTACCCTTACCCTTACCCTTACCCTTACCCTTACCCTTACCCTTGCTTTTACCCTTAAGCTTGCCCTTACCCTTACCCTTACCCTTACCCTTACCCTTACCCTTACCCTTACCCTTACCCTTACCCTTACCCTTGCTTTTACCCTTAAGCTTACCCTTACCCTTACCCTCACCCTTACCCTTACCCTTACCCTTACCCTTACCCTTACCCTTACCCTTACCCTTACCCTTACCCTTACCCTTGCTTTTACCCTTAGGCTTACCCTTACCTTTACCCTTACCCTTACCCTTACCCTTACCCTTACCCTTACCCTTACCCTTGCTTTTACCCTTAACCTTGCTTTTACCCTTAGGCTTACCCTTACCTTTACCCTTACCCTTACCCTTACCCTTACCCTTACCCTTACCCTTACCCTTACCCTTACCCTTGCTTTTACCCTTAAGCTTACCCTTACCCTTACCCTTTCCCTTACCCTTACCCTTACCCTTGCTTTTACCTTTAAGCTTACCCTTACCCTTACCCTTACCCTTACCCTTACCCTTGCTTTTACCCTTAGGCTTACCCTTACCCTTACCCTTACCCTTACCCTTGCTTTTACCCTTAAGCTTACCCTTACCCTTACCCTTACCCTTACCCTTACCCTTACCCTTACCCTTACCCTTACCCTTACCCTTACCCTTACCCTTACCCTTACCCTTACCTTTACCCTTACCCTTACCCTTACCCTTACCCTTACCCTTACCCTTACCCTTACCCTTACCCTTGCTTTTACCCTTAAGCTTACCCTTACCCTTACCCTTACCCTTACCCTTACCCTTACCCTCACCCTTACCCTCACCCTTGCTTTTACCCTTAAGCTTACCCTTACCCTTACCCTTAACCTTACACTTACCCTTACCCTTACCCTTGCTTTTACCCTTAAGCTTACCCTTACCCTTACCCTTACCCTTACCCTTACCCTTGCTTTTACCCTTAGGCTTACCCTTACCCTTACCCTTGCTTTTACCCTTAAGCTTACCCTTACCCTTACCCTTACCCTTACTCTTACCCTTACCCTTACCCTTACCCTTACCCTTACCCTTGCTTTCACCCCTAGGCTTACCCTTACCTTTACCCTTACCCTTACCCTTACCCTTACCCTAACCCTTACCCTTACCCTTACCCTTACCCTTACCCTTACCCTTGCTTTTACCCTTAAGCTTACCCTTACCCTTACCCTTACCCTTACCCTTACCCTTACCCTTACCCTTACCCTTACCCTTACCCTTGCTTTTACCCTTAAGCTTACCCTTACCCTTACCCTTACCCTTACCCTTACCCTTACCCTTACCCTTACCCTTACCCTTACCCTTACCCTTACCCTTACCCTTACCCTTACCCTTACCCTTGCTTTTACCCTTAAGCTTACCCTTACCCTTACCCTTACCCTTACCCTTAAGCTTACCCTTACCCTTACCCTTACCCTTACCCTTACCCTTACCCTTACCCTTACCCTTGCTTTTACCCTTAAGCTTACCCTTACCCTTACCCTTACCCTTACCCTTACCTTTGCTTTTACCCTTACACTTATCCTAACCCTTAAGCTTACCCTTACCCTTACCCTTAGCCTTACCCTTACCCTTACCCTTACCCTTACCCTTACCCTTGCTTTTACCCTTAAGCTTACCCTTACCCTTACCCTTACCCTTACCCTTACCCTTGCTTTTACCCTTAGGCTTACCCTTACCCTAACCCTTACCCTTACCCTTGCTTTTACCCTTAAGCTTACCCTTACCCTTACCCTTACCCTTACCCTTACCCTTACCCTTGCTTTTACCCTTAAGCTTACCCTTACCCTTACCCTTACACTTACCCTTACCCTTACCCTTACCCTTACCCTTACCCTTACCCTTATCCTAACCCTTACCCTTACCCTTGCTTTTACCCTTAGGCTTACCCTTACCTTTACCCTTACCCTTACCCTTACCCTTACCCTTGCTTTTACCCTTAAGCTTACCCTTACCCTTACCCTTACACTTACCCTTACCCTTACCCTTACCCTTACCCTTACCCTTACCCTTACCCTTATCCTAACCCTTACCCTTACCCTTGCTTTTACCCTTAGGCTTACCCTTACCTTTACCCTTACCCTTACCCTTACCCTCAAGCTTACCCTTACCCTTACCCTTACCCTTACCCCTACCCTTACCCTTACCCTTACCCTTACCCTTACCCTTACCCTTACCCTTGCTTTTACCCTTAAGCTTACCCTTACCCTTACCCTTACACTTACCCTTACCCTTACCCTTACCCTTACCCTTACCCTTACCCTTACCCTTACCCTTACCCTTACCCTTACCCTAACCCTTACCCTTACCCTTGCTTTTACCCTTAGGCTTACCCTTACCTTTACCCTTACCCTTACCCTTACCCATACCCTTACCCTTACCCTTACCCTTACCCTTGCTTTTACCCTTAAGCTTACCCTTACCCTTACCCTTACCCTTACCCTTACCTTTACCCTTACCCTTACCCTTGCTTTTACCCTTAAGCTTACCCTTACCCTTACCCTTACCCTTACCCTCACCCTTACCCTCACCCTTACCCTTGCTTTTACCCTTAAGCTTACCCTTACCCTTACCCTTACCCTTACCCTTACCCTTACCCTTGCTTTTACCCTTAAGCTTACCCTTACCCTTACCCTTACCCTTACCCTTACCCTTACCCCTACCCTTACCCTTACCCTTACCCTTACCCTTACCCTTACCCTTACCCTTACCCTTACCCTTACCCTTGCTTTTACCCTTAGGCTTACCCTTACCTTTACTCTTACCCTTACCCTTACCCTTACCCTTACCCTTACCCTTACCCTTGCTTTAACCCTTAAGCTTACCCTTACCCTCACCCTTACCCTTACCCTTACCCTTGCTTTTACCCTTAAGCTTACCCTTACCCTTACCCTTACCCTTACCCTTACCCTTACCCTTACCCTTACCCTTGCTTTTACCCTTAAGCTTACCCTTACCCTTACCCTTACCCTCACCCTTACCCTTACCCTTACCCTTACCCTTACCCTTGCTTTAACCCTTAAGCTTACCCTTACCCTCACCCTTACCCTTACCCTCAACCTTGCTTTTACCCTTTAGCTTACCCTTACCCTTACCCTTACCCTTACCCTTACCCTTACCCTTGCTTTTACCCTAAAGCTTACCCTTACCCTTACCCTTACCCTTACCCTTACCCTTACCCTTACCCTTACCCTTACCCTTACCCTTACCCTTACCCTTACCCTTACCCTTACCCTTACCCTTACCCTTACCCTTACCCTTGCTTTTACCCTTAAGCTTGCCCTTACCCTTACCCTTACCCTTACCCTTACCCTTACCCTTACCCTTACCCTTACCCTTGCTTTTACCCTTAAGCTTACCCTTACCCTTACCCTTACCCTTACCCTTACCCTTACCCTTACCCTTACCCTTACCCTTACCCTTACCCTTACCCTTACCCTTACCCTTGCTTTTACCCTTAGGCTTACCCTTACCTTTACCCTTACCCTTACCCTTACCCTTACCCTTACCCTTACCCTTACCCTTGCTTTTACCCTTAACCTTGCTTTTACCCTTAGGCTTACCCTTACCTTTACCCTTACCCTTACCCTTACCCTTACCCTTACCCTTACCCTTACCCTTACCCTTACCCTTGCTTTTACCCTTAAGCTTACCCTTACCCTTACCCTTTCCCTTACCCTTACCCTTACCCTTGCTTTTACCTTTAAGCTTACCCTTACCCTTACCCTTACCCTTACCCTTACCCTTGCTTTTACCCTTAGGCTTACCCTTACCCTTACCCTTACCCTTACCCTTGCTTTTACCCTTAAGCTTACCCTTACCCTTACCCTTACCCTTACCCTTACCCTTACCCTTACCCTTACCCTTACCCTTACCCTTACCCTTACCCTTACCCTTACCCTTACCTTTACCCTTACCCTTACCCTTACCCTTACCCTTACCCTTACCCTTACCCTTACCCTTGCTTTTACCCTTAAGCTTACCCTTACCCTTACCCTTACCCTTACCCTTACCCTCACCCTTACCCTCACCCTTGCTTTTACCCTTAAGCTTACCCTTACCCTTACCCTTAACCTTACACTTACCCTTACCCTTACCCTTGCTTTTACCCTTAAGCTTACCCTTACCCTTACCCTTACCCTTACCCTTACCCTTGCTTTTACCCTTAGGCTTACCCTTACCCTTACCCTTACCCTTACCCTTGCTTTTACCCTTAAGCTTACCCTTACCCTTACCCTTACCCTTACTCTTACCCTTACCCTTACCCTTACCCTTACCCTTACCCTTGCTTTTACCCTTAGGCTTACCCTTACCTTTACCCTTACCCTTACCCTTACCCTTACCCTTACCCTTACCCTTACCCTTACCCTTACCCTTACCCTTACCCTTACCCTTACCCTTGCTTTTACCCTTAAGCTTACCCTTACCCTTACCCTTACACTTACCCTTGCTTTTACCCTTAAGCTTACCCTTACCCTTACCCTTACCCTTACCCTTACCCTTACCCTTACCCTTACCCTTACCCTTACCCTTACCCTTACCCTTACCCTTGCTTTTACCCTTAAGCTTACCCTTACCCTTACCCTTACCCTTACCCTTAAGCTTTCCCTTACCCTTACCCTTACCCTTACCCTTACCCTTACCCTTACCCTTACCCTTACCCTTGCTTTTACCCTTAAGCTTACCCTTACCCTTACCCTTACCCTTACCCTTGCTTTTACCCTTACACTTATCCTAACCCTTAAGCTTACCCTTACCCTTACCCTTACCCTTACCCTTACCCTTACCCTTACCCTTACCCTTACCCTTGCTTTTACCCTTAAGCTTACCCTTACCCTTACCCTTACCCTTACCCTTACCCTTGCTTTTACCCTTAGGCTTACCCTTACCCTTACCCTTACCCTTACCCTTGCTTTTACCCTTAAGCTTACCCTTACCCTTACCCTTACCCTTACCCTTACCCTTACCCTTACCCTTACCCTTACCCTTGCTTTTACCCTTAAGCTTACCCTTACCCTTACCCTTACACTTACCCTTACCCTTACCCTTACCCTTACCCTTACCCTTACCCTTACCCTTACCCTAACCCTTACCCTTACCCTTGTTTTACCCTTAGGCTTACCCTTACCCTTACCCTTACCCTTACCCTTGCTTTTACCCTTAAGCTTACCCTTACCCTTACCCTTACCCCTACCCTTACCCTTACCCTTACCCTTACCCTTACCTTTACCCTTACCCTTGCTTTTACCCTTAGGCTTAACCTAACCTTTACCCTTACCCTTACCCTTACCCTTACCCTTACCCTTACCCTTACCCTTGCTTTTACCCTTAAGCTCACCCTTACCCTTACCCTTACCCTTACCCTTACCCTTACCCTTACCCTTGCTTTTACCCTTAAGCTTACCCTTACCCTTACCCTTACCCTCACCCTTACCCTTACCCTTACCCTTGCTTATACCCTTAAGCTTACCCTTACCCTTACCCTTACCCTTACCCTTACCCTTACCCTTACCCTTACCCTTACCCTTACCCTTACCCTTGCTTTTACCCTTAGGCTTACCCTTACCTTTACCCTTACCCTTACCCTTACCCTTACCCTTGCTTTTACCCTCAAGCTTACCCTTACCCTTACCCTTACCCTTACCCTAACCCTCACCCTTGCTTTTACCCTTAAGCTTACCATTACCCTTACCCTTACCCTTACCCTTACCCTTACCCTTACCCTTACCCTTACCCTAACCCTTACCCTTGCTTTCACCCTTAAGCTTACCCTTACCCTTACCCTTACCCTTACCCTTACCCTTACCCTTACCCTTACCCTTACCCTTACCCTTACCCTTACCCTTACCCTTACCATTACCCTTGCTTTTACCCTTAAGCTTACCCTTACCCTTACCCTTACCCTTACCCTTAACCTTACCCTTACCCTTACCCTTACCCTTACCCTTACCCTTACCCTTACCCTTACCCTTACCCTTGCTTTTGCCCTAAGGCTTACCCTTACCTTTACCCTTACCCTTACCCTTACCCTTGCTTTTACCCTTAAGCTTACACTTACCCTTACCCTTACCCTTACCCTTACCCTTACCCTTACTTTTACCCTTAAGCTTACCCTTACCCTTACCCTTACCCTTACCCTTACCCTTACCCTTACCCTTACCCTTACCCTTACCCTTGCTTTTACCCTTACCCTTACCCTTGCTTTTACCCTTAGGCTTACCCTTACCCTTACCCTTACCCTTACCCTTACCCATACCCTTACCCTTGCTTTTACCCTTAAGCTTACCCTTACCCTTACCCTTACCCTTACCCTTACCCTTACCCTTACCCTTACCCTTACCCTTACCCTTACCCTTACCCTTGCTTTTACCCTTAAGCTTACCCTTACCCTTACCCTTACCCTTACCCTTATCCTTACCCTTACCCTTACCCTTACCCTTACCCTTACCCTTACCCTTGCTTTTACCCTTAAGCTTACCCTTACCCTTACCCTTACCCTTACCCTTGCTTTTACCCTTAAGCTTACCCTTACCCTTACCCTTACCCTTACCCTTACCCTTACCCTCACCCTTACCCTTACCCTTACCCTTACCCTTGCTTTTACCCTTAAGCTTACCCTTACCCTTACCCTTACCCTTACCCTTACCCTTACCCTTACCCTTACCCTTACCTTTACCCTTACCCATACCCTTGCTTTTACCCTTAGGCTTACCCTTACCTTTACCCTTACCCTTACCCTTACCCTTACCCTTACCCTTACCCTTACCCTTGCTTTTACCCTTAAGCTTACCCTTACCCTTACCCTTACCCTTACCCTTACCTTTACCCTTACCCTTACCCTTACCCTTGCTTTTACCCTTAGGCTTACCCTTACCTTTACCCTTACCCATACCCTTACCCTTACCCTTGCTTTTACCCTTAAGCTTACCCTTACCCTTACCCTTACCCTTACCCTTACCCTTACCCTTACCCTTGCTTTTACCCTTAAGCTTACCCTTACCCTTACCCTTACCCTTACCCTTACCCTTGCTTTTACCCTTAAGCTTACCCTTACCCTTACCCTTTTCCTTACCCTTAAGCTAAACCTTACCCTTACCCTTACCCTTACCCTTACCCTTACCCTTACCCTTACCCTTGCTTTTACCCTTAAGCTTACCCTTACCCTTACCCTTACCCTTAACCTTACCCTTACACTTACCCTTACCCTTACCCTTACCCTTACCCTTACCCTTGCATTTACCCTTAGGCTTACCCTTACCTTTACCCTTACCCTTACCCTTACCCTTACCCTTACCCTTACCCTTACCCTTACCCTTACCCTTACCCTTACCCTTACCCTTACCCTTACCCTTACCCTTGCTTTTACCCTTTAGCTTACCCTTACCCTTACCCTTACCCTTACCCTTACCCTTACCCTTGCTTTTAACCTAAAGCATACCCTTACCCTTACCCTTACCCTTACCCTTACCCTTACCCTTACCCTTACCCTTACCCTTACCCTTACCCTTACCCTTACCCTTACCCTTACCCTTACCCTTACCCTTACCCTTACCCTTGCTTTTACCCTTAAGCTTGCCCTTACCCTTACCCTTACCCTTACCCTTACCCTTACCCTTACCCTTACCCTTACCCTTACCCTTACCCTTGCTTTTACCCTTAAGCTTACCCTTACCCTTACCCTTACCCTTACCCTTACCCTTACCCTTACCCTTACCCTTACCCTTACCCTTACCCTTACCCTTACCCTTACCCTTGCTTTTACCCTTAGGCTTACCCTTACCTTTACCCTTACCCTTACCCTTACCCTTACCCTTACCCTTACCCTTACCCTTGCTTTTACCCTTAACCTTGCTTTTACCCTTAGGCTTACCCTTACCTTTACCCTTACCCTTACCCTTACCCTTACCCTTACCCTTACCCTTACCCTTACCCTTACCCTTACCCTTGCTTTTACCCTTAAGCTTACCCTTACCCTTACCCTTTCCCTTACCCTTACCCTTACCCTTGCTTTTACCTTTAAGCTTACCCTTACCCTTACCCTTACCCTTACCCTTACCCTTGCTTTTACCCTTAGGCTTACCCTTACCCTTACCCTTACCCTTACCCTTGCTTTTACCCTTAAGCTTACCCTTACCCTTACCCTTACCCTTACCCTTACCCTTACCCTTACCCTTACCCTTACCCTTACCCTTACCCTTACCCTTACCCTTACCCTTACCTTTACCCTTACCCTTACCCTTACCCTTACCCTTACCCTTACCCTTACCCTTACCCTTGCTTTTACCCTTAAGCTTACCCTTACCCTTACCCTTACCCTTACCCTTACCCTTACCCTCACCCTTACCCTCACCCTTGCTTTTACCCTTAAGCTTACCCTTACCCTTACCCTTAACCTTACACTTACCCTTACCCTTACCCTTGCTTTTACCCTTAAGCTTACCCTTACCCTTACCCTTACCCTTACCCTTACCCTTGCTTTTACCCTTAGGCTTACCCTTACCCTTACCCTTGCTTTTACCCTTAAGCTTACCCTTACCCTTACCCTTACCCTTACTCTTACCCTTACCCTTACCCTTACCCTTACCCTTACCCTTGCTTTTACCCTTAGGCTTACCCTTACCTTTACCCTTACCCTTACCCTTACCCTTACCCTAACCCTTACCCTTACCCTTACCCTTACCCTTACCCTTACCCTTGCTTTTACCCTTAAGCTTACCCTTACCCTTACCCTTACCCTTACCCTTACCCTTACCCTTACCCTTACCCTTACCCTTGCTTTTACCCTTAAGCTTACCCTTACCCTTACCCTTACCCTTACCCTTACCCTTACCCTTACCCTTACCCTTACCCTTACCCTTACCCTTACCCTTACCCTTACCCTTACCCTTACCCTTACCCTTGCTTTTACCCTTAAGCTTACCCTTACCCTTACCCTTACCCTTACCCTTAAGCTTACCCTTACCCTTACCCTTACCCTTACCCTTACCCTTACCCTTACCCTTACCCTTGCTTTTACCCTTAAGCTTACCCTTACCCTTACCCTTACCCTTACCCTTACCTTTGCTTTTACCCTTACACTTATCCTAACCCTTAAGCTTACCCTTACCCTTACCCTTACCCTTACCCTTACCCTTACCCTTACCCTTACCCTTACCCTTACCCTTACCCTTGCTTTTACCCTTAAGCTTACCCTTACCCTTACCCTTACCCTTACCCTTACCCTTGCTTTTACCCTTAGGCTTACCCTTACCCTAACCCTTACCCTTACCCTTGCTTTTACCCTTAAGCTTACCCTTACCCTTACCCTTACCCTTACCCTTACCCTTACCCTTGCTTTTACCCTTAAGCTTACCCTTACCCTTACCCTTACACTTACCCTTACCCTTACCCTTACCCTTACCCTTACCCTTACACTTATCCTAACCCTTACCCTTACCCTTGCTTTTACCCTTAGGCTTACCCTTACCTTTACCCTTACCCTTACCCTTACCCTCAAGCTTACCCTTACCCTTACCCTTACCCTTACCCCTACCCTTACCCTTACCCTTACCCTTACCCTTACCCTTACCCTTACCCTTGCTTTTACCCTTAAGCTTACCCTTACCCTTACCCTTACACTTACCCTTACCCTTACCCTTACCCTTACCCTTACCCTTACCCTTACCCTTACCCTTACCCTTACCCTTACCCTAACCCTTACCCTTACCCTTGCTTTTACCCTTAGGCTTACCCTTACCTTTACCCTTACCCTTACCCTTACCCATACCCTTACCCTTACCCTTACCCTTACCCTTGCTTTTACCCTTAAGCTTACCCTTACCCTTACCCTTACCCTTACCCTTACCTTTACCCTTACCCTTACCCTTGCTTTTACCCTTAAGCTTACCCTTACCCTTACCCTTACCCTTACCCTCACCCTTACCCTTACCCTTACCCTTGCTTTTACCCTTAAGCTTACCCTTACCCTTACCCTTACCCTTACCCTTACCCTTACCCTTACCCTTACCCTTACCCTTACCCTTGCTTTTACCCTTAAGCTTACCCTTACCCTTACCCTTACCCTTACCCTTACCCTTACCCCTACCCTTACCCTTACCCTTACCCTTACCCTTACCCTTACCCTTACCCTTACCCTTACCCTTACCCTTGCTTTTACCCTTAGGCTTACCCTTACCTTTACTCTTACCCTTACCCTTACCCTTACCCTTACCCTTACCCTTACCCTTGCTTTAACCCTTAAGCTTACCCTTACCCTCACCCTTACCCTTACCCTTACCCTTGCTTTTACCCTTAAGCTTACCCTTACCCTTACCCTTACCCTTACCCTTACCCTTACCCTTACCCTTACCCTTACCCTTACCCTTACCCTTGCTTATACCCTTAAGCTTACCCTTACCCTTACCTTTACCCTTACCCTTACCCTTACCCTTACCCTTACCCTTACCCTTACCCTTGCTTTCACCCTTAGGCTTACCCTTACCTTTACCCTTACCCTTACCCTTAACCTTGCTTTTACCCTCAAGCTTACCCTTACCCTTACCCTTACCCTTACCCTAACCCTCACCCTTGCTTTTACCCTTAAGCTTACCATTACCCTTACCCTTACCCTTACCCTTACCCTTACCCTTACCCTTACCCTTACCCTAACCCTTACCCTTGCTTTTACCCTTAAGCTTACCCTTACCCTTACCCTTACCCTTACCCTTACCCTTACCCTTACCCTTACCCTTACCCTTACCCTTACCCTTACCATTACCCTTGCTTTTACCCTTAAGCTTACCCTTACCCTTACCCTTACCCTTACCCTTACCCTTACCCTTACCCTTACCCTTACCCTTACCCTTGCTTTTACCCTAAGGCTTACCCTTACCTTTACCCTTACCCTTACCCTTACCCTTGCTTTTACCCTTAAGCTTACACTTACCCTTACCCTTACCCTTACCCTTACCCTTACCCTTGCTTTTACCCTTAAGCTTACCCTTACCCTTACCCTTACCCTTACCCTTACCCTTACCCTTACCCTTACCCTTACCCTTACCCTTGCTTTTACCCTTACCCTTACCCTTGCTTTTACCCCTAGGTTTACCCTTACCCTTACCCTTACCCTTACCCTTACCCATACCCTTACCCTTGCTTTTACCCTTAAGCTTACCCTTACCCTTACCCTTACCCTTACCCTTACCCTTACCCTTACCCTTACCCTTACCCTTACCCTTACCCTTACCCTTGCTTTTACCCTTAAGCTTACCCTTACCCTTACCCTTACCCTTACCCTTACCCTTATCCTTACCCTTACCCTTACCCTTACCCTTACCCTTACCCTTACCCTTACCCTTACCCTTGCTTTTACCCTTAAGCTTACCCTTACCCTTACCCTTACCCTTACCCTTACCCTCACCCTTACCCTTACCCTTACCCTTACCCTTGCTTTTACCCTTAAGCTTACCCTTACCCTTACCCTTACCCTTACCCTTACCCTTACCCTTACCCTTACCCTTACCCTTACCTTTACCCTTACCCATACCCTTGCTTTTACCCTTAGGCTTACCCTTACCTTTACCCTTACCCTTACCCTTACCCTTACCCTAACCCTTACCCTTGCTTTTACCCTTAAGCTTACCCTTACCCTTACCCTTACCCTTACCCTTACCCTTACCCTTACCCTTGCTTTTACCCTTGTGCTTACCCTTACCCTTACCCTTACCCTTACCCTTGCTTTTACCCTTAGGCTTACCCTTACCCTTACCCTTACCCTTACCCTTACCCTTACCCTTACCCTTACCCTTACCCTTACCCTTACCCTTACCCTTACCCTTACCCTTACCCTTACCCTTACCCTTACCCTTACCCTTACCCTTACCCTCACCCTTGCTTTTACCCTTAAGCTTACCCTTACCCTTACCCTTACCCTTACCCTTACCCTTACCCTTACCCTTACCCTTACCCTCACCCTTACCCTTACCCTTACCCTTACCCTTACCCTTACCCTTGCTTTTACCCTTAGGCTTACCCTTACCTTTACCCTTACCCTTACCCTTACCCTTACCCTTACCCTTACCCTTACCCTTACCCTTGCTTTTACCCTTAAGCTTACCCTTACCCTTACCCTTACCCTTACCCTTGCTTTTACCCTTAAGCTTACCCTTACCCTTACCCTTACCCTTACCCTTACCCTTACCCTTACCCTTACCCTTACACTTACCCTTGCTTTTACCCTCAAGCTTACCCTTACCCTTACCCTTACCCTTACCCTTACCCTTGCTTTTACCCTTAAGCTTACCCTTACCCTTACCCTTACCCTTACCCTTACCCTTACCCTTACCCTTACCCTTACCCTTACCCTTACCCTTACCCTTACCCTTACCCTTACCCTTACCCTTACCCTTACCCTTACCCTTGCTTTTACCCTTAGGCTTACCCTTACCTTTACCCTTACCCTTAACCTTACCCTTACCCTTACCCTTACCCTTACCCTTGCTTTTACCCTTAAGCTTACCCTTACCCTTACCCTTACCCTTACCCTTACCCTTGCTTTTACCCTTAAGCTTAACCTTACCCTTACCCTTACCCATACCCTTACCCTTACCCTTACCCTTGCTTTTACCCTTAGGCTTACCCTTACCCTTACCCTTACCCTTACCCTTGCTTTTACCCTTAAGCTTACCCTTACACTTACCCTTACCCTTACCCTTACCCTTACCCTTACCCTTACCCTTACCCTTACCCTTACCCTTGCTTTTACCCTTAGGCTTACCCTTACCTTTACCCTTACCCTTACCCTTACCCTTACCCTTACCCTTACCCTTACCCTTATCCTTACCCTTACCCTTACCCTTGCTTTTACCCTTAAGCTTACCCTTACCCTTACCCTTACCCTTACCCTTACCCTTACCCTTACCCTTACCCTTGCTTTTACCCTTAAGCTTACCCTTACCCTTTCCCTTACCCTTACCCTTACCCTCACCCTTACCCTTACCCTTACCCTTGCTTATACCCTTAAGCTTACCCTTACCCTTACCCTTACCCTTACCCTTATCCTTACCCTTACCCTTACCCTTGCTTTTACCCTTAAGCTTACCCTTACCCTTACCCTTACCCTTACCCTTACCCTTACCCTTACCCTTACCCTTGCTTTTACCCTTAAGCTTACCCTTACCCTTTCCCTTACCCTTACCCTTACCCTCACCCTTACCCTTACCCTTACCCTTGCTTTTACCCTTAAGCTTACCCTTACCCTTACCCTTACCCTTACCCTTACCCTTACCCTTACCCTTACCCTTGCTTTTACCCTTAAGCTTACCCTTACCCTTACCCTTACCCTTACCCTTACCCTTACCCTTACCCTTACCCTTGCTTTTACCCTTAGGCTTACCCTTACCCTTACCCTTACCCTTACCCTTGCTTTTACCCTTAAGCTTACCCTTACACTTACCCTTACCCTTACCCTTACCCTTACCCTTACCCTTACCCTTACCCTTACCCTTACCCTTGCTTTTACCCTTAGGCTTACCCTTACCTTTACCCTTACCCTTACCCTTACCCTTACCCTTACCCTTACCCTTACCCTTATCCTTACCCTTACCCTTACCCTTGCTTTTACCCTTAAGCTTACCCTTACCCTTACCCTTACCCTTACCCTTACCCTTACCCTTACCCTTACCCTTGCTTTTACCCTTAGGCTTACCCTTACCTTTACCCTTACCCTTACCCTTACCCTTACCCTTACCCTTACCCTTACCCTTACCCTTACCCTTACCCTTACCCTTACCCTTACCCTTACCCTTAAACTTGCTTTTACCCTTAAGCTTACCCTTACCCTTACCCTTACCCTTACCCTAACCCTTACCCTTGCTTTTACCCTTTAGCTTACCCTTACCCTTACCCTTACCCTTACCCTTACCCTTACCCTTACCCTTACCCTTACCCTTACCCTTACCCTTACCCTTACCCTTACCATTACCCTTACCCTTACCCTTACCCTTACCCTTACCCTTACCCTTGCTTTTACCCTTAAGCTTACCCTTACCCTTACCCTTACCCTTACCCTTACCCTTACCCTTACCCTTACCCTTACCCTTACCCTTACCCTTACCCTTACCCTTACCCTTACCCTTGCTTTTACCCTTAAGCTTACCCTTACCCTTACCCTTACCCTTACCCTTACCCTTGCTTTTACCCTTAGGCTTACCCTTACCTTTACCCTTACCCTTACCCTTACCCTTACCCTTACCCTTACCCTTACCCTTACCCTTACCCTTGCTTTTACCCTTAAGCTTACCCTAACCCTTACCCTTACCCTTACCCTTACCCTTACCCTTACCCTTGCTTTTACCCTTAAGCTTACCCTTACCCTTACCCTTACCCTTACCCTTACCCTTGCTTTTACCCTTAGGCTTACCCTTACCCTTACCCTTACCCTTGCTTTTACCCTTAAGCTTACCCTTACCCTTACCCTTACTCTTACCCTTACCCTTACCCTTACCCTTACCCTTACCCTTACCCTTACCCTTACCCTTGCTTTTACCCTTAGGCTTACCCTTACCTTTACCCTTACCCTAACCCTTACCCTTACCCTTACCCTTACCCTTACCCTTGCTTTTACCCTTAAGCTTACCCTTACCCTTACCCTTACCCTTACCCTTACCCTTGCTTTTACCCTTAAGCTTACCCTTACCCTTACCCTTACCCTTACCCTTACCCTTACCCTTAACCTTACCCTTACCCTTACCCTTACCCTTACCCTTACCCTTACCCTTACCCTTACCCTTACACTTGCTTTTACCCTTAAGCTTACCCTTACCCTTACCCTTACCCTTACCCTTACCCTAACCCTTACCCTTGCTTTTACCCTTAAGCTTACCCTTACCCTTACCCTTACCCTTACCCTTACCCTTACCCTTACCCTTACCCTTACCTTTACCCTTACCCTTACCCTTACCCTTACCCTTACCCTTACCCTTACCCTTACCCTTACCCTTACCCTTGCTTTTACCCTTAAGCTTACCCTTACCCTTACCCTTACCCTTACCCTTACCCTTACCCTTACCCTTACCCTTACCCTTACCCTTACCCTTACCCTTGCTTTTACCCTTAAGCTTACCCTTACCCTTACCCTTACCCTTACCCTTACCCTTACCCTTACCCTTACCCTTGCTTTTACCCTTAGGCTTACCCTTACCTTCACCCTTACCCTTACCCTTACCCTTACCCTTACCCTTACCCTTACCCTTGCTTTTACCCTTAAGCTTACCCTAACCCTTACCCTTACCCTTACCCTTACCCTTGCTTTTACCCTTAAGCTTACCCTTACCCTTACCCTTACCCTTACCCTTACCCTTGCTTTTACCCTTAGGCCTACCCTTACCCTTACCCTTACCCTTGCTTTTACCCTTAAGCTTACCCTTACCCTTACCCTTACTCTTACCCTTACCCTTACCCTTACCCTTACCCTTACCCTTACCCTTACCCTTACCCTTACCCTTACCCTTACCCTTACCCTTGCTTTTACCCTTAGGCTTACCCTTACCTTTACCCTTACCCTTACCCTTGCTTTTACCCTTAAGCTTACCCTTACCCTTACCCTTACCCTTAC
This sequence comes from Myrrha octodecimguttata, assembly GCA_958510865.1. Taxonomy (NCBI): domain Eukaryota; kingdom Metazoa; phylum Arthropoda; class Insecta; order Coleoptera; family Coccinellidae; genus Myrrha; species Myrrha octodecimguttata. The sequence goes on along the minus strand of CAUEHS010000214.1, from coordinate 21,992 downwards.
CCTTACCCTTACCCTTACCCTTGCTTTTACCCTTAAGCTTACCCTTATCCTTACCCTTACCCTTACCCTTACCCTTACCCTTACCCTTACCCTTACCCTTACCCTTACCCTTACCCTTAGCCTTACCCTTACCCTTGCTTTTACCCTTAAGCTTACCCTTACCCTAACCCTTACCCTTACCCTTACCCTTACCCTTACCCTTACCCTTATCCTTGCTTTTACCCTTAGGCTTACCCTTACCTTTACCCTTACCCTTACCCTTACCCTTACCCTTACCCTTACCCTTGCTTTTACCCTTAAGCTTACCCTTACCCTTACCCTTACCTTTACCCTTTAGCTTACCCTTACCCTTACCCTTACCCTTACCCTTACCCTTACCCTTACCCTTACCCTTACCCTTACCCTTACCCTTGCTTTTACCCTTAAGCTTACCCTTACCCTTACCCTTACCCTTACCCTTACCCTTGCTTTTACCCTTAAGCTTACCCTTACCCTTACCCTTACCCTTACCCTTAAGCTTTCCCTTACCCTTACCCTTACCCTTACCCTTACCCTTACCCTTACCCTTACCCTTACCCTTACCCTTACCCTTACCCTTACCCTTGCTTTTACCCTTAAGCTTACCCTTACCCTTACCCTTACCCTTACCCTTACCCTTAAGCTTACCCTTACCCTTACCCTCACCTTTACCCTCACCCTTACCCTTACCCTTGCTTTTACCCTTAAGCTTACCCTTACCCTTACCCTTACCCTTACCCTTAAGCTTACCCTTACCCTTACCCTTACCCTTACCCTTACCCTTACCCTTGCTTTTACCCTTAAGCTTACCCTTACCCTTACCCTTACCCTTACCCTTAAGCTTACCCTTACCCTTACCCTTACCCTTACCCTTACCCTTACCCTTACCCTTACCCTTACCCTTACCCTTGCTTTTACCCTTAAGCTTACCCTTACCCTTACCCTTACCCTTACCCTTGCTTTTACCCTTAAGCTTACCCTTACCCTTACCCTTACCCTTAAGCTTACCCTTACACTTACCCTTACCCTTACCCTTACCCTTACCCTTACCCTTACCCTTACCCTTACCCTTGCTTTTACCCTTAAGCTTACCCTTACCCTTACCCTTAACCTTACCCTTACCCTTACCCTTACCCTTACCCTTACCCTTGCTTTTACCCTTAGGCTTACCCTTACCTTTACCCTTACCCTTACCCTTACCCTTACCCTTACCCTTACCCTTACCCTTACCCTTACCCTTACCCTTACCCTTACCCTTACCTTTACCCTTACCCTTGCTTTTACCCTTAAGCTTACCCTTACCCTTACCCATACCCTTACCCTTACCCTTACTCTTGCTTTTACCCTTAAGCTTACCCTTACCCTTACCCTTAACCTTACCCTTGCCCTTGCTTTTACCCTTAGCCTTACCCTTACCCTTTCCCTTACCCTTACCCTTGCTTTTACCCTTAAGCTTACCCTTACCCTTACCCTTACCCTTACCCTTACCCTTACCCTTACCCTTACCCTTACCCTTACCCTTACCCTTACCCTTACCCTTACCCTTACCCTAACCCTTACCCTTACCCTTACCCTTACCCTTACCCTTACCCTTACCCTTACCCTTGCTTTTACCCTTAAGCTTACCCTTACCCTTACCCTTAACCTTACCCTTACCCTTACCCTTACCCTTACCCTTACCCTTACCCTTACCCTTGCTTTTACCCTTAGGCTTACACTTACCTTTACCCTTACCCTTACCCTTACCCTTACCCTTACCCTTACCCTTACCCTTACCCTTACCCTTACCCTTACCCTTACCCTTACCCTTACCTTTACCCTTACCCTTGCTTTTACCCTTAAGCTTACCCTTACCCTTACCCTTACCCTTACCCTTACTCTTGCTTTTACCCTTAAGCTTACCCTTACCCTTACCCTTACCCTTACCCTTACCCTTACCCTTGCTTTTACCCTTAGGCTTACCCTTACCCTTTCCCTAACCCTTACCCTTACCTTTACCCTTACCCTTACCCTTACCCTTACCCTTACCCTTACTTTTACCCTTAAGCTTACCCTTACCCTTTCCCTTACCCTTACCCTTACCCTTACCCTTACCCTTACCCTTGTTTTTACCCTTAAGCTTACCCTTACCCTTACCCTTACCCTTACCCTTACCCTTACACTTACCCTTACCCTTACCCTTACCCTTACCCTCACCCTTGCTTTTACCCTTACCCTTACCCTTACCCTTACCCTTACCCTTGCTTTTACCCTTAAGCTTACCCTTACCCTTACCCTTACCCTTACCCTTATCCTTGCTTTTACCCTTAGGCTTACCCTTACCCTTACCCTTACCCTTACCCTTGCTTTTACCCTTAAGCTTACCCTTACCCTTACCCTTACCCTTACTCTTACCCTTACCCTTACCCTTACCCTTACCCTTGCTTTTACCCTTAGGCTTACCCTTACCTTTACCCTTACCCTTACCCTTACCCTCACCCTTACCCTTACCTTAACCCTTACCCTTGCTTTTACCCTTAAGCTAACCCTTACCCTTACCCTTACCCTTACCCTTAACCTTACCCTTACCCTTGCTTTTACCCTTAAGCTCACCCTTACCCTTACCCTTACCCTTACCCTTACACTTACCCTTACCCTGACCCTTACCCTTGCTTTTACCCTTGAGCTTACCCTTACCCTTACCCTTACCCTTACCCTTAAGCTTACCCTCACCCTTACCCTTACCCTTACCCTTACCCTTACCCTTACCCTTGCTTTTACCCTTAAGCTTACCCTTACCCTTACCCTTACCCTAACCCTTACCCTTGCTTTTACCCTTAAGCTTACCCTTACCCTTACCCTTACCCTTACCCTTAAGCTTACCCTTACCCTTACCCTTACCCTTACCCTTACCCTTACCCTTACCCTTGCTTTTACCCTTAAGCTTACCCTTACCCTTACCCTTACCCTTACCCTAACCCTTACCCTTAACCTTACCCTTACCCTTACCCTTACCCTTACCCTTACCCTTACCCTTACCCTTGCTTTTACCCTTAGGCTTACCCTTACCTTTACCCTTACCATTACCCTTACCCTTACCCTTACCCTTACCCTTACCCTTACCCTTGCTTTTACCCTTAAGCTTACCCTTACTCTTACCCTTACCCTTACCCTTACCCTTACCCTTACCCTTACCCTTACCCTTACCCTTGCTTTTACCCTTAAGCTTACCCTTACCCTTACCCTTACCCTTACCCTTACCCTTACCCTTACCGTTACCCTTACCCTTACCCTTACCCTTACCCTTGCTTTTACCCTTACCCTTACTCTTACCCTTACCCTTACCCTTACCCTTACCCTTGCTTTTACCCTTAAGCTTACCCTTACCCTTACCTTTACCCTTACCCTTACCCTTACCCTTACCCTTACCCTTACCCTTACCCTTACCCTTACCCTTACCCTTACCCTTACCCTTGCTTTTACCCTTAGGCTTACCCTTACCTTTAGCCTTACCCTTACCCTTACCCTTACCCTTACCCTTACCCTTACCCTTACCCTTGCTTTTACCCTTAAGCTTACCCTTACCCTTACCCTTACCCTTACCCTTACCCTTACCCTTACCCTTACCCTTACCCTTGCTTTTACCCTTAAGCTTACCCTTACCCTTACCCTTACCCTTACACTTACCCTTGCTTTTACCCTTAGGCTTACCCTTACCCTTACCCTTACCCTTACCCTTAAGCTTACCCTTACCCTTACCCTTACCCTTACCCTTACCCTTACCCTTACCCTTACCCTTACCCTTACCCTTACCCTTACCCTTGCTTTTACCCTTAAGCTTACCCTTACCCTTACCCTTACCCTTACCCTTACCCTTACCCTTGCTTTGACCCTTAGGCTTACCCTTACCTTCACCCTTACCCTTACCCTTACCCTTACCCTTACCCTTACCCTTACCCTTACCCTTACCCTTACCCTTACCCTTACCCTTGCTTTTACCCTTAAGCTTACCCTTACCCTTACCCTTACCCTTACCCTTACCCTTACCCTTGCTTTTACCCTTAAGCTTACCCTTACCCTTACCCTTACCCTTACCCTTACCCTTACCCTTGCTTTTACCCTTAGGCTTACCCTTACCCTTACCCTTACCCTTACCCTTGCTTTTACCCTTAAGCTTACCCTTACCCTTACCCTTACCCTTACCCTTACCCTTACCCTTACCCTTAACCTTACCCTTACCCTTACCCTTACCCTTACCCTTACCCTTACCCTTACCCTTACCCTTACCCTTACCCTTGCTTTTACCCTTAGGCTTAACCTTACCTTTACCCTTACCCTTACCCTTACCCTTACCCTTACCCTTACCCTTACCCTTACTCTTACCCTTACCCTTGCTTTTACCCTTAAGCTTACCCTTACCCTTACCCTTACCCTCACCCTTACCCTTACCCTTACCCTTGCTTTTACCCTTAAGCTTACCCTTACCCTTACCCTTACCCTTACCCTCACCCTTACCCTTACCCTTACCCTTGCTTATACCCTTAAGCTTACCCTTACCCTTACCCTTACCCTTACCCTTACCCTTTCCCTTACCCTTACCCTTACCCTTACACTTACACTTACCCTTACCCTTGCTTTTACCCTTAGGCTTACCCTTACCTTTACCCTTACCCTTACCCTTACCCTTACCCTTACCCTTACCCTTACCCTTACCCTTGCTTTTACCCTTAAGCTTACCCTTACCCTTACCCTTACCCTTACCCTTACCCTAACCCTTACCCTTGCTTTTACCCTTAAGCTTACCCTTACCCTTACCCTTACCCTTACCCTTACCCTTACCCTTAACCTTACCCTTACCCTTACCCTAACCCTTACCCTTGCTTTTACCCTTAAGCTTACCCTTACCCTTACCCTTACCCTTACCCTTACCCTTACCCTTACCCTTACCCTTATCCTTACCCTTGCTTTTACCCTTAAGCTTACCTTTACCCTTAACCTTACCCTTACCCTTACCCTTACCCTTACCCTTACCCTTACCCTTGCTTTTACTCTTAGGCTTACCCTTACCTTTACCCTTACCCTTACCCTTACCCTTACCCTCACCCTTACCCTTACCCTTGCTTTTACCCTTAAGCTTACCCTTACCCTTACCCTTACCCTTACCCTTACCCTTGCATTTACCCTTAAGCTTACCCTTACCCTTACCCTTAACCTTACCCTCACCCTTGCTTTTACCCTTAGGCTTACCCTTACCCTTACCCTTACCCTTACCCTTGCTTTTACCCTTAAGCTTACCCTTACCCTTACCCTTACTCTTACCCTTACCCTTACCCTTACCCTTACCCTTACCCTTACCCTTACCCTTGCTTTTACCCTTAGGCTTACCCTTACCTTTACCCTTACCCTAACCCTTACCCTTACCCTTACCCTTACCCTTACCCTTGCTTTTACCCTTAAGCTTACCCTTACCCTTACCCTTACCCTTACCCTAACCCTTACCCTTACCCTTACCCTTACCCTTACCCTTACCCTGACCCTTACCCTTGCTTTTACCCTTAAGCTTACCCTTACCTTTACCCTTACCCTTACCCTTACCCTTACCCTTACCCTTACCCTTAGCCTTACCCTTACCCTTACCCTTGCTTTTACCCTTAAGCTTACCCTTACCCTTACTCTTACCCTTACCCTTACCCTTACCCTTACCCTCACCCTTACCCTTACCCTTACCCTTGCTTTTACCCTTAGGCTTACCCTTACCTTTACCCTTACCCTTACCCTTACCCTTAACCTTACCCTTGCTTTTACCCTTAAGCTTACCCTTACCCTTACCCTTACCCTTACCCTTAAGCTTACCCTTACCCTTACCCTCACCATTACCCTTACCCTTACCCTTACCCTTGCTTTTACCCTTAAGCTTACCCTTACCCTTACCCTTACCCTTACGCTTACCCTTGCTTTTACCCTTAAGCTTACCCTTACCCTTACCATTACCCTTACCCCTACCCTTACCCTTACCCTTACCCTTACCCTTAAACTTACCCTTACCCTTACCCTTGCTTTTACCCTTAGGCTTAACCTTACCTTTACCCTTACCCTTACCCTTACCCTTACCCTAACCCTTACCCTAACCCTTACCCTTACCCTTACCCTTACCCTTACCCTTGCTTTTACTCTTAAGCTTACCCTTACCCTTACCCTTACCCTTACCCTTACCCTTACCCTTACCCTTGCTTTTACCCTTAAGCTTACCCTTACCCTTACCCTTACCCTTACCCTTACCCTTACCCTTACCCTTACCCTTACCCTTACCCTTACCCTTACCCTTGCTTTTACCCTTAGGCTTACCCTTACCTTTACCCTTACCCTTACCCTTACCCTTACCCTTACCCTTGCTTTTACCCTTAAGCTTACCCTTACCCTTACCCTTACCCTTAAGCTTACCCTTACCCTTACCCTTACCCTTACCCTTACCCTTACCCTTACCCTTACCCTTACCCTTACCCTTACCCTTACCCTTACCCTTACCCTTGCTTTTACCCTTAAGCTTACCCTTACCCTTACCCTTACCCTTACCCTTACCCTTGCTTTTACCCTTAAGCTTACCCTTACCCTTACCCTTACCCTTACCCTTACCCTTACCCTTACCCTTACCCTTACCCTTACCCTTACCCTTACCCTTACCCTTACCCTTACCCTTGCTTTTACCCTTAGGCTTAACCTTACCTTTACCCTTACCCTTACCCTTACCCTTACCCTTACCCTTACCCTTACCCTTACCCTTACCCTTACCCTTACCCTTGCTTTTACCCTTAAGCTTACCCTTACCCTTACCCTTACCCTTACCCTTACCCTTACCCTTACCCTTACCCTTACCCTTACCCTTACCCTTGCTTTTACCCTTAAGCTTACCCTTACCCTTACCCTTACCCTTACCCTTACCCTTACCCTTGCTTTTACCCTTAAGCTTACCCTTACCCTTACCCTTACCCTTACCCTTACCCTTACCCTTACCCTTACCCTTACACTTACCCTTACCCTTACCCTTGCTTTTACCCTTAGGCTTACCCTTACCTTTACCCTTACCCTTACCCTTACCCTTACCCTTACCCTTACCCTTACCCTTACCCTTGCTTTTACCCTTAAGCTTACCCTTACCCTTACCCTTACCCTTACCCTTACCCTTACCCTTACCCTTACCCTTACCCTTGCTTTTACCCTTAAGCTTACCCTTACCCTTACCCTTACCCTTACCCTTACCCTTACCCTTACCCTTACCCTTACCCTTACCCTTACCCTTACCCTAACCCTTACCCTTGCTTTTACCCTTAAGCTTACCCTTACCCTTACCCTTACCCTTACCCTTACCCTTACCCTTACCCTTACCCTTATCCTTACCCTTGCTTTTACCCTTAAGCTTACCCTTACCCTTACCCTTACCCTTACCCTTACCCTTACCCTTACCCTTACCCTTACCCTTACCTTTACCCTTACCCTTACCCTTACCCTTACCCTCACCCTTACCCTTACCCTTGCTTTTACCCTTAAGCTTACCCTTACCCTTACCCTTACCCTTACCCTTGCATTTACCCTTAAGCTTTCCCTTACCCTTACCCTTAACCTTACCCTTACCCTTGCTTTTACCCTTAGGCTTACCCTTACCCTTACCCTTACCCTTACCCTTGCTTTTACCCTTAAGCTTACCCTTACCCTTACCCTTACTCTTACCCTTACCCTTACCCTTACCCTTACCCTTACCCTTACCCTTACCCTTACCCTTACCCTTACCCTTACCCTTGCTTTTACCCTTAGGCTTACCCTTACCTTTACCCTTACCCTAACCCTTACCCTTACCCTTACCCTTACCCTTACACTTGCTTTTACCCTTAAGCTCACCCTTACCCTTACCCTTACCCTTACCCTTACCCTTACCCTTACCCTTACCCTTGCTTTTACCCTTAAGCTTACCCTAACCCTTACCCTTACCCTTACCCTTACCCTTACCCTTACCCTTACCCTTACCCTTACCCTTACCCTTACCCTTACCCTTACCCTTGCTTTTACCCTTAAGCTTACCCTTACCCTTACCCTTACCCTTACCCTTACCCTTACCCTTACCCTTACCCTTACCCTTACCCTTACCCTTGCTTTTACCCTTAGGCTTACCCTTACCTTTACCCTTACCCTTACCCTTACCCTTACCCTTACCCTTGCTTTTACCCTTAAGCTTACCCTTACCCTTACCCTTACCCTTAAGCTTACCCTTACCCTTACCCTTACCCTTACCCTTACCCTTACCCTTACCCTTACCCTTACCCTTACCCTTACCCTTACCCTTACCCTTACCCTTGCTTTTACCCTTAAGCTTACCCTTACCCTTACCCTTACCCTTACCCTTCCCCTTGCTTTTACCCTTAAGCTTACCCTTACCCTTACCCTTACCCTTAAGCTTACCCTTACCCTTACCCTTACCCTTACCCTTACCCTTACCCTTACCCTTACCCTTACCCTTACCCTTGCTTTTACCCTTAAGCTTACCCTTACCCTTAAGCTTACCCTTACCCTTACCCTTACCCTTACCCTTAACCTTACCCTTGCTTTTACCCTTAAGCTTACCCTTACCCTTACCCTTACCCTTACCCTTAAGCTTACCCTTACCTTTACCCTTACCCTTACCCTTACCCTTACCCTTGCTTTTACCCTTAAGCTTACCCTTACCCTTACCCTTACCCTTACCCTTAAGCTTACCCTTACCCTTACCCTTACCCTTACCCTTACCCTTACCCTTACCCTTACCCTTGCTTTTACCCTTAAGCTTACCCTTACCCTTACCCTTACCCTTACCCTTACCCTTACCCTTGCTTTTACCCTTAAGCTTACCCTTACCCTTACCCTTACCCTTAAGCTTACCCTTACCCTTACCCTTACCCTTACCCTTACCCTTACCCTTACCCTTACCCTTACCCTTACCCTTACCATTACCCTTACCCTTACCCTTGCTTTTACCCTTAAGCTTACCCTTACCCTTACCCTTACCCTTACCCTTACCCTTACCCTTACCCTTGCTTTTACCCTTAGGCTTACCCTTACCTTTACCCTTACCCTTACCCTTACCCTTACCCTTACCCTTACCCTTACCCTTACCCTTGCTTTTACCCTTAAGCTTACCCTTACCCTTACCCTTACCCTTACCCTTACCCTTACCCTTGCTTTTACCCTTAAGCTTACCCTTACCCTTACCCTTACCCTTACCCTTACCCTTGCTTTTACCCTTAGGCTTACCCTTACCCTTACCCTTACCCTTACCCTTGCTTTTACCCTTAAGCTTACCCTTACCCTTACCCTTACCCTTACCCTTACCCTTACCCTTACCCTTACCCTTACCCTTACCCTTACCCTTACCCTTACCCTTACCCTTACCCTTACCCTTACCCTTACCCTTACCCTTACCCTTACCCTTACCCTTACCCTTACCCTTACCCTTACCCTTACCCTTACCCTTACCCTTGCTTTTACCCTTAGGCTTACCCTTACCTTTACCCTTACCCTTACCCTTACCCTTACCCTTACCCTTGCTTTTACCCTTAAGCTTACCCTTACCCTTACCCTTACCCTTACCCTTACCCTTACCCTTACCCTTACCCTTACCCTTGCTTTTACCCTTAAGCTTACCCTTACCCTTACCCTTACCCTTACCCTTACCCTTACCCTTACCCTTACCCTCACCCTTACCCTTACCCTCACCCTTGCTTTTACCCTTAAGCTTACCCTTACCCTTACCCTTACCCTTACCCTTACCTTTGCTTTTACCCTTAAGCTTACCCTTACCCTTACCCTTACCCTTACCCTTACCCTTACCCTTACCCTTACCCTTGCTTTTACCCTTAGGCTTACCCTTACCCTTACCCTTACCCTTACCCTTGCTTTTACCCTTAAGCTTACCCTTACCCTTACCCTTACCCTTACTCTTACCCTTACCCTTACCCTTACCCTTACCCTTGCTTTTACCCTTAGGCTTACCCTTACCTTTACCCTTACCCTTACCCTTACCCTTACCCTTACCCTTACCCTTACCCTTACCCTTACCCTTGCTTTTACCCTTAAGCTTACCCTTACCCTTACCCTTACCCTTACCCTTACCCTTACCCTTACCCTTACCCTTACCCTTACCCTTACCCTTGCTTTTACCCTTAAGCTCACCCTTACCCTTACCCTTACCCTTACCCTTACCCTTACTCTTACCCTTACCCTTGCTTTTACCCTTAAGCTTACCCTTACCCTTACCCTTACCCTTACCCTTAAGCTTACCCTTACCCTTACCCTTACCCTTACCCTTAACCTTACCCTTACCCTTGCTTTTACCCTTAAGCTTACCCTTACCCTTACCCTTACCCTTGCTTTTACCCTTAAGCTTACTTAAGGGTAAGGGTAAGGGTAAGGGTAAGGGTAAGCTTAAGGGTAAAAGCAAGGGTAAGGTTAAGGGTAAGGGTAAGGGTAAGGGTAAGCTTAAGGGTAAGGGTAAGGGTAAGGGTAAGGGTAAGCTTAAGGGTAAAAGCAAGGGTAAGGGTAAGGGTAAGGGTAAGGGTAAGGGTAAGGGTAAGGGTAAGGGTAAGGGTAAGGGTAAGGGTAAGGGTAAGGGTAAGGGTAAGGGTAAGGGTAAGGGTAAGGGTAAGGGTAAGCTTAAGGTAAGGGTAAGGGTAAGGGTAAGCTTAAGGGTAAAAGCAAGGGTAAGGGTAAGGGTAAGGGTAAGGGAAAGGGTAAGCTTAAGGGTAAAAGCAAGGGTAAGGGTAAGGGTAAGGGTTAGGGTAAGGGTAAGGGTAAGGGTAAGGGTAAGGGTAAGGGTAAGGGTAAGCTTAAGGGTAAGGGTAAGGGTAAGGGTAAGCTTAAGGGTAAAAGCAAGGGTAAGGGTAAGGGTAAGGGTAAGGGTAAGGGTAAAGGTAAGGGTAAGCCTAAGGGTAAAAGCAAGGGTAAGGGTAAGGGTAAGGGTAAGGGTAAGGGTAAGGGTAAGGGTAAGGGTAAGGGTAAGGGTAAGGGTAAGCTTAAGGGTAAAAGCAAGGGTAAGGGTAAGGGTAAGGGTAAGGGTAAGGGTAAGGGTAAGGGTAAGGGTAAGCTTAAGGGTAAAAGCAAGGGTAAGGGTAAGGGTAAGGGTAAGGGTAAGGGTGAGGGTAAGGGTAAGGGTAAGGGTAAGGGTAAGGGTAAGCTTAAGGGTAAGAGCAAGGGTAAGGGTAAGGGTAAGGGTAAGGGTAAGGGTAAGGGTAAAGGTAAGGGTAAGCCTATAGAAAAAGCAAGGGTAAGGGTAAGGGTAAGGGTAAGGGTAAGGGTAAGGGTAAGGGTAAGGGTAAGGGTAAGAGTAAGGGTAAGGGTAAGGGTAAGCTTAAGGGTAAAAGCAAGGGTAAGGGTAAGGGTAAGGGTGAGGGTAAGCCTAAGGGTAAAAGCAAGGGTAAGGGAAGGTTAAGGGTAAGGGTAAGGGTAAGCTTAAGGGTAAAAGCAAGGGTAAGGGTAAGGGTAAGGGTAAGGGTAAGGGTAAGCTTAAGGGTAAAAGCAAGGGTAAGGGTAAGGGTGAGGGTAAGGGTAAGGGTAAGGGTAAGGGTAAAGGTAAGTGTAAGCCTAAGAGTAAAAGCAAGGGTAAGGGTAAGGGTAAGGGTAAGGGTAAGGGTAGGGGTAAGGGTAAGGGTAAGGGTAAGGGTAAGGGTAAGGGTAAGGGTAAGCTTAAGGGTAAAAGCAAGGGTAAGGATAAGGGTAAGGGTAAGGGTAAGGGTAAGGGTAAGGGTAAGGGTAAGGGTAAGCTTAAGGGTAAAAGCAAGGGTAAGGGTAAGGGTAAGGGTAAGGGTAAGGGTAAGGGTAAGGGTAAGGGTAAGGGTAAGGGTAAGGGTAAGGGTAAGGGTAAGCTTAAGGGTAAAAGCAAGGGTAAGGGTTAGGGTAAGGGTAAGGGTAAGGGTAAGGGTAAGGGTAAGGGTAAGGGTAAGCTTAAGGGTAAAAGCAAGGGTAAGGGTAAGGGTAAGGGTAAGGGTAAGGGTAAGGGTAAAGGTAAGGGTAAGCCTAAGGGTAAAAGCAAGGGTAAGGGTAAGGGTAAGGGTAAGGGTAAGGGTAAGGGTAAGGGTAAGGGTAAGGGTAAGGGTAAGGGTAAGGGTAAGGGTAAGGGTAAGCTTAAGGGTATAAGCAAGGGTAAGGGTAAGGGTAAGGGTGAGGGTAAGGGTAAGGGTATGCGTAAGGGTAAGCTTAAGGGTAAAAGCAAGGGTAAGGGTAAGGGTAAGGGTAAGGGTAAGGGTAAGGGTAAGCTTAAGGGTAAAAGCAAGGGTAAGGGTAAGGGTAAGGGTAAGGGTAAGGGTAAGGGTAAGGGTAAGGGTAAGGGTAAGGGTAAGGGTAAGGGTAAGGGTAAGGGTAAGGGTAAGGGTAAGGGTAAGGGTAAGGGTAAGAGTAAGGGTAAAGGTAAGGTTAAGCCTAAGGGTAAAAGCAAGGGTAAGGGTAAGGGTAAGGGTAAGGGTAAGGGTAAGGGTAAGGGTAAGGGTAAGGGTAAGGGTAAGGGTAAGGGTAAGGGTGAGGGTAAGGGTAAGGGTAAGCTTAAGGGTAAAAGCAAGGGTAAGGGTAAGGGTAAGGGTAAGGGTAAGCCTAAGGGTAAAAACAAGGGTTAGGGTAAGGGTAAGGGTAAGGGTAAGAGTAAGGGTAAGGGTAAGCTTAAGGGTTAAAGCAAGGGTAAGGGTAAGGGTAAGGGTAAGGGTAAGGGTAAGGGTAAGGGTAAGCTTAAGGGTAAAAGCAAGGGTAAGGGTAAGGGTAAGGGTAAGGGTAAGGGTAAAGGTAAGGGTAAGGGTAAGGGTAAAGGTAAGGGTAAGCCTAAGGGTCAAAGCAAGGGTAAGGGTAAGGGTAAGGATAAGGGTAAGGGTGAGGGTAAGGGTAAGGGTAAGGGTAAGCTTAAGGGTAAAAGCAAGGGTTAGGGTAAGGGTAAGGGTAAGGGTAAGGGTAAGGGTAAGGGTAAGGGTAAGGGTAAGGGTAAGGGTAAGCTTAAGGGTAAGGGTAAGGGTAAGGGTAAGGGTAAGCCTAAGGGTGAAAGCAAGGGTAAGTGTAAGGGTAAGGGTAAGGGTAAGGGTAAGCTTACCCTTACCCTTACCCTTACCCTTAATCTTTCCCTTGCTTTTACCCTTAAGCTTACCCTTACCCTTACCCTTACCCTTACCCTTAAGCTTACCCTTACCTTTACCCTTACCCTTACCCTTACCCTTACCCTTGCTTTTACCCTTAAGCTTACCCTTACCCTTACTCTTACCCTTACCCTTAAGCTTACCCTTACCCTTACCCTTACCCTTACCCTTACCCTTACCCTTGCTTTTACCCTTAAGCTTACCCTTACCCTTACCCTTACCCTTACCCTTACCCTTACCCTTGCTTTTACCCTTAAGCTCACCCTTACCCTTACCCTTACCCTTAAGCTTACCCTTACCCTTACCCTTACCCTTACCCTTACCCTTACCCTTACCCTTACCCTTACCCTTACCCTTACCCTTACCCTTACCCTTACCCTTACCCTTACCCTTACCCTTGCTTTTACCCTAAAGCTCACCCTTACCCTTACCCTTACCCTTACCCTTACCCTTACCCTCACCCTTGCTTTTACCCTTAGGCTTACCCTTACCTTTACCCTTACCCTTACCCTTACCCTTACCCTTACCCTTACCCTTACCCTTACCCTTACCGTTGCTTTTACCCTTAAGCTTACCCTTACCCTTACCCTTACCCTTACCCTTACCCTTACCCTTGCTTTTACCCTTAAGCTTACCCTTACCCTTACCCTTACCCTTACCCTTACCCTTGCTTTTACCCTTAGGCTTACCCTTACCCTTACCCTTACCCTTACCCTTGCTTTTACCCTTAAGCTTACCCTTACCCTTACCCTTACCCTTACCCTTACCCTTACCCTTACCCTTACCCTTACCCTTACCCTTACCCTTACCCTTACCCTTACCCTTACCCTTACCCTTACCCTTACCCTTACCCTTACCCTTACCCTTACCCTTACCCTTACCCTTACCCTTACCCTTACCCTTACCCTTGCTTTTACCCTTAGGCTTACCCTTACCTTTACCCTTACCCTTACCCTTACCCTTACCCTTACCCTTGCTTTTACCCTTAAGCTTACCCTTACCCTTACCCTTACCCTTACCCTTACCCTTACCCTTACCCTTACCCTTGCTTTTACCCTTAAGCTTACCCTTACCCTTACCCTTACCCTTACCCTTACCCTTACCCTTACCCTCACCCTTACCCTTACCCTCACCCTTGCTTTTACCCTTAAGCTTACCCTTACCCTTACCCTTACCCTTACCCTTACCTTTGCTTTTACCCTTAAGCTTACCCTTACCCTTACCCTTACCCTTACCCTTGCTTTTACCCTTAGGCTTACCCTTACCCTTACCCTTACCCTTACCCTTGCTTTTACCCTTAAGCTTACCCTTACCCTTACCCTTACCCTTACTCTTACCCTTACCCTTACCCTTACCCTTACCCTTGCTTTTACCCTTAGGCTTACCCTTACCTTTACCCTTACCCTTACCCTTACCCTTACCCTTACCCTTTCCCTTACCCTTACCCTTACCCTTGCTTTTACCCTTAAGCTTACCCTTACCCTTACCCTTACCCTTACCCTTACCCTTACCCTTACCCTTACCCTTACCCTTACCCTTACTCTTACCCTTACCCTTGCTTTTACCCTTAAGCTTACCCTTACCCTTACCCTTACCCTTACCCTTAAGCTTACCCTTACCCTTACCCTTACCCTTACCCTTAACCTTACCCTTACCCTTGCTTTTACCCTTAAGCTTACCCTTACCCTTACCCTTACCCTTGCTTTTACCCTTAAGCTTACCCTTACCCTTACCCTTACCCTTACCCTTAAGCTTACCCTTACCCTTACCCTTACCCTTACCCTTACCCTTACCCTTACCCTTGCTTTTACCCTTAAGCTTACCCTTACCCTTACCCTTACCCTCACCCTTACCCTTACCCTTACCCTTACCCTTACCCTTACCCTTACCCTTACCCTTACCCTTACCCTTACCCTTACCCTTACCCTTACCCATACCCTTGCTTTTACCCTTAGGCTTACCCTTACCTTTACCCTTACCATTACCCTTACCCTTACCCTTACCCTTACCCTTACCCTTACCCTTACCCTTGCTTTTACCCTTAAGCTTACCCTTACCCTTACCCTTACCCTTACCCTTACCCTTACCCTTACCCTTACCCTTACCCTTACCCTTACCCTTACCCTTACCCTTACCCTTACCCTTACCCTTACCCTTACCCTTGCTTTTACCCTTAAGCTTACCCTTACCCTTACCCTTACCCTTACCCTTACCCTTACCCTTACCCTTACCCTTACCCTTACCCTTACCCTTGCTTTTACCCTTAAGCTTACCCTTACCCTTACTCTTACCCCTACCCTTACCCTTACCCTTACCCTTACCCTTACCCTTACCCTTACCCTTACCCTTACCCTTGCTTTTACCCTTAGGCTTACCCTCACCTTTACCCTTACCCTTACCCTTACCCTTACCCTTACCCTTACCCTTACCCTTGCTTTTACCCTTAAGCTTACCCTTACCCTTACCCTTACCCTTACCCTTAGCCTTACCCTTACCCTTGCTTTTACCCTTAAGCTTACCCTTACCCTTACCCTTACCCTTACCCTTACCCTTGCTTTTACCCTTAGGCTTACCCTTACCCTTACCCTTACCCTTACCCTTAAGCTTACCCTTACCCTTACCCTTACCCTTACCCTTACCCTTACCCTTACCCTTACCCTTGCTTTTACCCTTAAGCTTACCCTTACCCTTACCCTTACCCTTACCCTTACCCTTACCCTTACCCTTACCCTTACCCTTACCCTTACCCTTACCCTTACTTAGGGTAAGGGTAAGGGTAAGCTTAAGGGTAAAAGCAAGGGTAAGGGTAAGGGTAAGGGTAAGGGTAAGGGTAAGGGTAAGGGTAAGGTTAAGGGTAAGGGTAAGCTTAAGGGTAAGGGTAAGGGTAAGGGTAAGGGTAAGCTTAAGGGTAAAAGCAAGGGTAAGGGTAAGGGTAAGGGTAAGGGTAAGCTTAAGGGTAAGGGTAAGGGTAAGGGTAAGGGTAAGCTTAAGGGTAAAAGCAAGGGTAAGGTTAAGGGTAAGGGTAAGGGTAAGGGTAAGGGTAAGCTTAAGGGTAAGGGTAAGGGTAAGGGTAAGGGTAAGCTTAAGGGTAAAAGCAAGGGTAAGGGTAAGGGTAAGGGTAAGGGTAAGGGTAAGGGTAAGGGTAAGGGTAAGGGTAAGGGTAAGGGTAAGGGTAAGGGTAAGCTTAAGGGTAAGGGTAAGGGTAAGGGTAAGCTTAAGGGTAAAAGCAAGGGTAAGGGTAAGGGTAAGGGTAAGGGAAAGGGTAAGCTTAAGGGTAAAAGCAAGGGTAAGGGTAAGGGTAAGGGTTAGGGTTAGGGTAAGGGTAAGGGTAAGGGTAAGGGTAAGGGTAAGGGTAAGGGTAAGCTTAAGGGTAAGGGTAAGGGTAAGGGTAAGCTTAAGGGTAAAAGCAAGGGTAAGGGTAAGGGTAAGGGTAAGGGTAAGGGTAAGGGTAAGGGTAAAGGTAAGGGTAAGCCTAAGGGTAAAAGCAAGGGTAAGGGTAAGGGTAAGGGTAAGGGTAAGGGTAAGGGTAAGGGTGAGGGTAAGGGTAAGGGTAAGGGTAAGGGTAAGCTTAAGGGTAAAAGCAAGGGTAAGGGTAAGGGTAAGGGTAAGGGTAAGGGTAAGGGTAAGGGTAAGGGTAAGGGTAAGCTTAAGGGTAAAAGCAAGGGTAAGGGTAAGGGTAAGGGTAAGGGTAAGGGTGAGGGTAAGGGTAAGGGTAAGGGTAAGGGTAAGGGTAAGCTTAAGGGTAAGAGCAAGGGTAAGGGTAAGGGTAAGGGTAAGGGTAAGGGTAAGGGTAAAGGTAAGGGTAAGCCTATAGAAAAAGCAAGGGTAAGGGTAAGGGTAAGGGTAAGGGTAAGGGTAAGGGTAAGGGTAAGGGTAAGGGTAAGAGTAAGGGTAAGGGTAAGGGTAAGCTTAAGGGTAAAAGCAAGGGTAAGGGTAAGGGTAAGGGTAAGGGTAAGCCTAAGGGTAAAAGCAAGGGTAAGGGAAGGTTAAGGGTAAGGGTAAGGGTAAGCTTAAGGGTAAAAGCAAGGGTAAGGGTAAGGGTAAGGGTAAGGGTAAGGGTAAGCTTAAGGGTAAAAGCAAGGGTAAGGGTAAGGGTGAGGGTAAGGGTAAGGGTAAGGGTAAGGGTAAAGGTAAGTGTAAGCCTAAGAGTAAAAGCAAGGGTAAGGGTAAGGGTAAGGGTAAGGGTAAGGGTAGGGGTAAGGGTAAGGGTAAGGGTAAGGGTAAGGGTAAGGGTAAGGGTAAGCTTAAGGGTAAAAGCAAGGGTAAGGATAAGGGTAAGGGTAAGGGTAAGGGTAAGGGTAAGGGTAAGGGTAAGGGTAAGCTTAAGGGTAAAAGCAAGGGTAAGGGTAAGGGTAAGGGTAAGGGTAAGGGTAAGGGTAAGGGTAAGGGTAAGGGTAAGGGTAAGGGTATGGGTAAGCTTAAGGGTAAAAGCAAGGGTAAGGGTTAGGGTAAGGGTAAGGGTAAGGGTAAGGGTAAGGGTAAGGGTAAGCTTAAGGGTAAAAGCAAGGGTAAGGGTAAGGGTAAGGGTAAGGGTAAGGGTAAGGGTAAAGGTAAGGGTAAGCCTAAGGGTAAAAGCAAGGGTAAGGGTAAGGGTAAGGGTAAGGGTAAGGGTAAGGGTAAGGGTAAGGGTAAGGGTAAGGGTAAGGGTAAGGGTAAGCTTAAGGGTATAAGCAAGGGTAAGGGTAAGGGTAAGGGTGAGGGTAAGGGTAAGGGTATGGGTAAGGGTAAGCTTAAGGGTAAAAGCAAGGGTAAGGGTAAGGGTAAGGGTAAGGGTAAGGGTAAGGGTAAGGGTAAGCTTAAGGGTAAAAGCAAGGGTAAGGGTAAGGGTAAGGGTAAGGGTAAGGGTAAGGGTAAGGGTAAGGGTAAGGGTAAGGGTAAGGGTAAGGGTAAGGGTAAGGGTAAGGGTAAGGGTAAGGGTAAAGGTAAGGTTAAGCCTAAGGGTAAAAGCAAGGGTAAGGGTAAGGGTAAGGGTAAGGGTAAGGGTAAGGGTAAGGGTAAGGGTAAGGGTAAGGGTAAGGGTAAGGGTGAGGGTAAGGGTAAGGGTAAGCTTAAGGGTAAAAGCAAGGGTAAGGGTAAGGGTAAGGGTAAGGGTAAGCCTAAGGGTAAAAACAAGGGTTAGGGTAAGGGTAAGGGTAAGGGTAAGAGTAAGGGTAAGGGTAAGCTTAAGGGTAAAAGCAAGGGTAAGGGTAAGGGTAAGGGTAAGGGTAAGGGTAAGGGTAAGGGTAAGCTTAAGGGTAAAAGCAAGGGTAAGGGTAAGGGTAAGGGTAAGGGTAAGGGTAAGGGTAAGGGTAAGGGTAAAGGTAAGGGTAAGCCTAAGGGTCAAAGCAAGGGTAAGGGTAAGGGTAAGGGTAAGGATAAGGGTGAGGGTAAGGGTAAGGGTAAGGGTAAGCTTAAGGGTAAAAGCAAGGGTTAGGGTAAGGGTAAGGGTAAGGGTAAGGGTAAGGGTAAGGGTAAGGGTAAGGGTAAGGGTAAGCTTAAGGGTAAGGGTAAGGGTAAGGGTAAGGGTAAGCCTAAGGGTGAAAGCAAGGGTAAGTGTAAGGGTAAGGGTAAGGGTAAGGGTAAGCTTACCCTTACCCTTACCCTTACCCTTACCCGTACCCTTGCTTTTACCCTTAAGCTTACCCTTACCCTTACCCTCACCCTTACCCTTACCCTTACCCTTATCCTTACCCTTGCTTTTACCCTTAAGCTTACCCTTACCCTTACCCTTACCCTTACCCTTACCCTTACCCTTACCCTTACCCTTACCCTTACCCTTACCCTTGCTTTCACTCTTAGGCTTACCCTTACCTTTACCCTTACCCTTACCCTTACCCTTACCCTCACCCTTACCCTTACCCTTGCTTTCACCCTTAAGCTTACCCTTACCCTTACCCTTACCCTTACCCTTGCTTTTACCCTTAAGCTTACCCTTACCCTTACCCTTAACCTTACCCTTACCCTTGCTTTTACCCTTAGGCTTACCCTTACCCTTACCCTTACCCTTACCCTTGCTTTTACCCTTAAGCTTACCCTTACCCTTACCCTTACTCTTACCCTTACCCTTACCCTTACCCTTACCACCCTTACCCTTACCCTTACCCTTACCCTTACCCTTGCTTTTACCCTTAGGCTCACCCTTACCTTTACCCTTACCCTAACCCTTACCCTTACCCTTACCCTTACCCTTACCCTTGCTTTTACCCTTAAGCTTACCCTTACCCTTACCCTTACCCTTACCCTTACCCTTACCCTTACCCTTACCCTTACCCTTGCTTTTACCCTTAAGCTTACCCTTACCCTTACCCTTACCCTTACCCTTACCCTTACCCTTACCCTTACCCTTACCCTTACCCTTACCCTTGCTATTACCCTTAAGCTTACCCTTACCCTTACCCTTACCCTTACCCTTACCCTTACCCTTACCCTTACCCTTACCCTTACCCTTACCCTTACCCTTACCCTTACCCTTGCTTTTACCCTTAGGCTTACCCTTACCTTTACCCTTACCCTTACCCTTACCCTTGCTTTTACCCTTAAGCTTACCCTTACCCTTACCCTTACCCTTAGGCTTACCCTTACCCTTACCCTTACCCTTACCCTTACCCTTACCCTTACCCTTACCCTTACCCTTACCCTTACCCTTACCCTTACCCTTACCCTTGCTTTTACCCTTAAGCTTACCCTTACCCTTACCCTTACCCTTACCCTTACCCTTGCTTTTACCCTTAAGCTTACCCTTACCCTTACCCTTACCCTTAAGCTTACCCTTACCCTTACCCTTACCCTTACCCTTACCCTTACCCTTACCCTTACCCTTACCCTTACCCTTACCCTTACCCTTACCCTTACTCTTACCCTTGCTTTTACCCTTAAGCTTACCCTCACCCTTACCCTTACCCTTACCCTTAAGCTTACCCTCACCCTTACCCTTACCCTTAACCTTACCCTTGCTTTCACCCTTAAGCTTACCCTTACCCTTACCCTTACCCTTACCCTTAAGCTTACCCTTACCCTTACCCTTACCCTTACCCTTACCCTTGCTTTTACCCTTAAGCTTACCCTTACCCTTACCCTTACCCTTACCCCTAAGCTTACCCTTACCCTTACCCTTACCCTTACCCTTACCCTTACCCTTACCCTTACCCTTGCTTTTACCCTTAAGCTTACCCTTACCCTTACCCTTACCCCTACCCTTGCTTTTAACCTTAAGCTTACCCTTACCCTTACCCTTACCCCTACCCTTAAGCTTACCCTTACCCTTACCCTTACCCTTACCCTTACCCTTACCCTTACCCTTACCCTTACCCTTACCCTTACCCTTGCTTTTACCCTTAAGCTTACCCTTACCCTTACCCTTACCCTTACCCTTACCCTTACCCTTACCCTTGCTTTTACCCTTAGGCTTACCCTTACCTTTACCCTTACCCTTACCCTTACCCTTACCCTTACCCTTACCCTTACCCTTACCCTTTCCCTTGCTTTTACCCTTAAGCTTACCCTTACCCTTACCCTTACCCTTACCCTTACCCTTACCCTTACCCTTGCTTTTACCCTTAAGCTTACCCTTACCCTTACCCTTACCCTTACCCTTACCCTTGCTTTTACCCTTAGGCTTACCCTTACCCTTACCCTTACCCTTACCCTTGCTTTTACCCTTAAGCTTACCCTTACCCTTACCCTTACCCTTACCCTTACCCTTACCCTTACCCTTACCCTTACCCTTACCCTTACCCTTACCCTTACCCTTACCCTTACCCTTACCCTTACCCTTACCCTTGCTTTTACCCTTAGGCTTACCCTTACCTTTACTCTTACCCTTACCCTTACCCTTACCCTTACCCTTGCTTTTACCCTCAAGCTTACCCTTACCCTTACCCTTACCCTTACCCTTACCCTTACCCTTACCCTTACCCTTACCCTTGCTTTTACCCTTAAGCTTACCCTTACCCTTACCCTTACTCTTACCCTTACCCTTACCCTTACCCTTACCCTTACCCTCACCCTTGCTTTTACCCTTAAGCTTACCCTTACCCTTACCCTTACCCTTACCCTTACCCTTACCCTTGCTTTTACCCTTAAGCTTACCCTTACCCTTACCCTTACCCTTACCCTTACCCTTGCTTTTACCCTTAGGCTTACCCTTACCCTTACCCTTACCCTTACCCTTGCTTTTACCCTTAAGCTTACCCTTACCCTTACCCTTACCCTTACTCTTACCCTTACCCTTACCCTTACCCTTACCCTTACCCTTGCTTTTACCCTTAGGCTTACCCTTACCTTTACCCTTACCCTTACCCTTACCCTTACCCTTACCCTTACCCTTACCCTTACCCTTACCCTTACCCTTACCCTTGCTTTTACCCTTAAGCTTACCCTTACCCTTACCCTTACCCTTACCCTTACCCTTACCCTTACCCTTACCCTTACCCTTACCCTTACCCTTACCCTTGCTTTTACCCTTAAGCTCACCCTTACCCTTACCCTTACCCTTACCCTTACCCTTACCCTTACTCTTACCCTTACCCTTGCTTTTACCCTTAAGCTTACCCTTACCCTTACCCTTACCCTTACCCTTAAGCTTACCCTTACCCTTACCCTTACCCTTACCCTTACCCTTGCTTTTACCCTTAAGCTTACCCTTACCCTTACCCTTACCCTTACCCTTACCCTTGCTTTTACCCTTAAGCTTACCCTTACCCTTACCCTTACCCTTACCCTTAAGCTTACCCTTACCCTTACCCTTACCCTTACACTTACCCTTTCCCTTACCCTTGCTTTTACCCTTAAGCTTACCCTTACCCTTACCCTTACCCTTACCCTTACCCTTACCCTTACCCTTACCCTTACCCTTACCCTTACCCTTACCCTTACCCTTACCCT
>CAUEHS010000213.1:0-25966 GCA_958510865.1 Myrrha octodecimguttata | reverse complement strand
CAAAAACCAAAAAATAATACGGTGCGCACGTATCCCCGGCGTACTGCAGTCGATCAGGTTCTTCCTACGCATATGCAATTTCCCATCTCTGGCGCATCTGTCGCAGATTCGAAGGGAAAGGTAAATAAACAGACCATGGAGGAAGATGGGAAATCAGGAACTATTTCGAAAGAAAATATTAATTCGAACTCGATTGTGACAGAAAGTGATGATTGGAAACAGGTTGGTACTAGAAGATCTAAGAGAAAGTCTCGTCCAGCGCTAGTGGTCGGATCAAGTACAGAAGCTGACTCGATCGAAGGAATAGAGAAGGTTAAGGCCTATCATGTTTCGAGGTTGAAACCAACTACAACAGCTGAAGATCTTCAGAAATTTTTAAGTAAAAACTTTTCGGATGTCAAATGCGAGCCATTGCAGTCTAGGTATCCCGAGATTTATGCTTCATTTAAGGTTATCATTTCAAGCAGTGAATCAGAGAAAATTCGGGATCCAAACAATTGGCCCAATAATGTCAGTGTCCATCATTTCTTTCGGCGACCAAAAGGATTTAACCAGAACCAGCGTGACATCAGAAAAATTCAAGATTATTCAAGTCAATGTTCAATCTCTCAACAATAAGATTGAATGTCTGGAGCTACTACTGGATTGTCATCGTCCTTTGGTGGTGAGCATTGCAGAACACTGGGGTACAGTGGAAAGTATATCAACGATGGCTTTGGATGGGTACTATCAAGCAGCTTCGTTTTGTCGTCAAAATCGTGAGCATGGTGGTACTGTGATTTATGTGAAATGTGGGTTTCCAGTGACTGAAATCGATATTTCGAAATACTCCGTTGAGTTTCACTTTGAAGTGTGCGGAGTGAAGTTTTCATTAGGAGGAAAGAGGTACATTGTAATTAGTGTATACAGAGTTCCTAAGGGGGATATTTATCTGTTTTTGGAACGACTTGCTTTTGTTATTGCTCATTGTAACCAAACTGCAAATGTTACTTTTATCTGTGGAGATATGAATATCAATTATCTCGATCCCAATTGTTCGCATAAACCCCTTCTGAATGATCTGATGCAATGTTTCGATTTGAAAGTCACTTCTATGGCTCCTACAAGAGTTTTTACTAATGCCAGAGGTATTACGACTTCATCTAAATTAGATTATATTCTGACCAATGCTTCTTCTGGGTTGTATGAAACTAACGTTTTTGAAGGTTTTTTGGGCGATCATAAGGTTTTTTCACTTGATTTCATGGTGAAGTTGCCTATTGCGAAGGAGAAGTTGGTTGATAATACTATAGTCAGGAAAATAAACTCTGAAACGTTAGCAAATTTAACAGAGTTCATTTCAACTATAAGTTTTTTGGATGTATATAATTGCACCAATATTGATGATGCTTTCATAAGATTTGCACAAATAATACAACATTGTTTGGAAATAAATTGTCCATTAATCCTACCTAGAAACTCAAACCAAAATAGAAAAAAGTGGATAAATAATGAAGTAATAGAAGCTAGCAAAAGTTTGAAAAATTTGGATTGGTTAAACAAAAACTCGAAGACCTACGACTCTTATCTTACCTATAAGAAGGCAAAATCTGATTACAAACACCTTCTCTGGCGCACTAAATCTTGTTATTATGAGCAGGTTATAAACTCTTCTAGCAATAGTAATAGAACAGTATGGAATATAGTTAACGGTATTACTGGAAGAAAAAGTAGTATAAAATCTGCATTGGAAATAAATCATTGTAATAAGAAATACACACAATCAAGAGATATTGCTAATCTATTCTCAGATCATTTTGCCACGGTTGCTGAGAGAAGTCTCCAGACTTATTATGGTAATGTCTTATCATCTTCGTGTACAACCTCTGTTCTGCTGGGGAGCACTTTCTTTTTTTACCCCGTTGTAAAAGAGGAAATTGTTAGTACTGTGGAAGCATTTAAGAATAAAAAGAGTACTGGTATAGATGGGGTACCTATGTCCATCTTAAAGTCTATTGTGGATAATGTTGCTGATCATCTAGCATATATCATCAATTTTTCAGTTACAACTGGTAAATTTCCTGATCTCCTGAAG
Organism: Myrrha octodecimguttata; assembly: GCA_958510865.1. NCBI lineage: Eukaryota > Metazoa > Arthropoda > Insecta > Coleoptera > Coccinellidae > Myrrha > Myrrha octodecimguttata. The sequence continues at coordinate 23,892 of CAUEHS010000213.1, read as the reverse complement.
GTGGCATCTGTGATTCCTGTTTTTAAAAAAAAAGATCCTTGTAACATTGATAATTATAGGCCTATTTCAATATTAAGTGTTTTCTCAAAACTTTTTGAAAAAATTGTATATAATAGGATGATTTCGTTTTTGTCTCGTTATAAAATTATAACCGACTGTCAACATGGTTTCAGAGAAAAAAGATCTACTCAGACAGCAGCATTTTCATTAGTTGAATTCGTTTATAAAAAATTGGACGAAGGAATGTTTGTAGCAGGTATATTTTTTGACTTGACACGAGCATTCGATGTTATAAACTTCGAATTTTTAGAAGTAAAATTATATAATATCGGTTTTCGTGGTATTTTTCTCCAATGGGTGATGTCATTTTTGCGAAACCGATCAATTTTTGTTAAAGTTGCAAATTGTTGGTCTGAAAAACAAGACCTCCATTTTGGGGTACCTCAGGGTTCGAGTTTGGGACCGTTACTGTTTTTACTTTTTATAAATGATCTACCGAATTACATAGATCCTGAAATTTTAATAATTTTTGTTGATGATACATCAGTGGCGGTCTCAGCTAGAACGCTGAGTGACCTATCTGAAATATGTAATTCACTGATATTGAAGTTTTTGGATTGGTGTAAACTGAATTCTTTAATTCTAAACTTGAATAAGACTGAATGTATTCGCTTCAGTAATAGAATGAGTGATTGTGAACCTTTAATTGTTGAATGCTTGAACCATGAGATTGTTTCGAAAGATAAGATAAAATTTCTAGGTGTGTACTTAGATAGCTCTCTGAGATGGAGCGATCATTGTGATTTTGTTTGCAAGAGATTGGCCAGCTCTTTTTATGCGATTAGTAGAATTAAGTACACACTGCCTAGACAGTCAGTTATGAATATTTATTATAGTTTAGTTTACAGTTTTCTAAATTACAATGTGATTTTGTGGGGTAATTCTATTGATTCTAATAGGGTGTTCATCATGCAAAAAAGAATTGTTCGACTAATTTTCAATTTGAAACCTAGGGATACCTGTAGAAATGTATTCAAGAAAAATGAAATACTTACTTTGCCTTCTCTGTATATACTTAGGACCCTATTGTACTTGAGGGAAAATGAATATTTGATGGTGAAGCTTTCCAGTTTTCACAACTACTCTACAAGGAGTATCACAACACTTAGCATTCCTTTTCATAATACCGCGAAGTATGAAACTAGTCCTCTGTATCAGGCAATCATATTGTATAATCATCTTCCAACTAGGATTAGGCTGTTAGACATTAAACTATTTAAGAAAGTGGTAAAAAGTAACCTTGTTCGGAAAAGTTATTATACTGTGGGGGAATTCTTGGGTGATAATACCTTTTGTGGCGAATAGTATCTGTTCTTTTCATTTTTGACTTGTCCTATACATACTTGTATGTCTCGAAGGATTAATAAAATTCTATTCTATTCTATTCTATTCTATTCTATAACCCTTACCCTTACCCTTACCCTTACCCTTGCTTTTACCCTTAAGCTTACCCTTACCCTTACCCTTACCCTTACCCTTGCTTTTACCCTTAAGCTCACCCTTACCCTTACCCTTACCCTTACCCTTACCCTTACCCTTACCCTTACCCTTACCCTTACCCTTACCCTTACCCTTACCCTTACCCTTACCCTTACCCTTACCCTTACCCTTACCCTTACCCTTACTTTTACCCTTAAGCTTACCCTTACCCTTACCCTTAACCTTACCCTTACCCTTACCCTTACCCTTACCCTTACCCTTACCCTTGCTTTTACCCTTAGGCTTACCCTTACCTTTACCCTTACCCTTACCCTTACCCTTACCCTCACCCTTACCCTTACCCTTACCCTTACCTTTACCCTTACCCTTGCTTTTACCCTTAAGCTTACCCTTACCCTTACCCTTACCCTTACCCTTACCCTTACTCTTCCTTTTACCCTTAAGCTTACCCTTACCCTTACCCTTACCCTTACCCTTACCCTTGCTTTAACCCTTAGGCTTACCCTTACCCTTTCCCTTACCCTTACCCTTGCTTTTACCCTTAAGCTTACACTTACCCTTACCCTTACACTTACCCTTACCCTTACCCTTACCCTTACCCTTACCCTTACCCTTACCCTTACCCTTACCCTTACCCTTACCCTAACCCTTACCCTTACCCTTACCCTTACCCTTACCCTTGCTTTTACCCTTAGGCTTACCCTTACCTTTACCCTTACCCTTACCCTTACCCTTACCCTTACCCTTGCTTTTACCCTTAAGCTTACCCTTACCCTTACCCTTACCCTTACCCTTACCCTTACCCTTACCCTTACCCTTGCTTTTACCCTTAAGCTTACCCTTACCCTTACCCTTACCCTTACCCTTACCCTTACCCTTACCCTTACCCTTACCCTTACCCTTACCCTTGCTTTTACCCTAAAGCTTACCCTTACCCTTACCCTTACCCTTACCCTTAAGCTTACCCTTACCCCTACCCTTACCCTTACCCTCACCCTTACTCTTACCCTTGCTTTTCCCCTTAAGCTTACCCTTACCCTTACCCTTACCCTTACCCTTACCCTTACCCTTAAGCTTACCCTTACCCTTACCCTTACCCTTACCCTTACCCTTACCCTTGCTTTTACCCTTGAGCTTACCCTTACCCTCACCCTTACCCTTACCCTTAAGCTTACCCTTACCCTTACCCTTACCCTTACCCTTACCCTTACCCTTACCCTTACCCTTACCCTTACCCTTGCTTTTACCCTTAAGCTTACCCTTACCCTTACCCTTACCCTTACCCTTGCTTTTACCCTTAAGCTCACCCTTACCCTTACCCTTACCCTTACACTTACCCTTACCCTTACCCTTACCCTTACCCTTACCCTTACCCTTACCCTTACCCTTACCCTTACCCTTACCCTTACCCTTACCCTTACCCTTACCCTTACCCTTACCCTTACTTTTACCCTTAAGCTTACCCTTACCCTTACCCTTAACCTTACCCTTACCCTTACCCTTACCCTTACCCTTACCCTTGCTTTTACCCTTAGGCTTACCCTTACCTTTACCCTTACCCTTACCCTTACCCTTACCCTTACCCTTACCCTTACCCTTACCCTTACCTTTACCCTTACCCTTGCTTTTACCCTTAAGCTTACCCTTACCTTTACCCTTACCCTTACCCTTACCCTTACTCTTCCTGTTACCCTTAAGCTTACCCTTACCCTTACCCTTACCCTTACCCTTACCCTTGCTTTAACCCTTAGGCTTACCCTTACCCTTTCCCTTACCCTTACCCTTGCTTTTACCCTTAAGCTTACACTTACCCTTACCCTTACCCTTACCCTTACCCTTACCCTTACCCTTACCCTTACCCTTACCCTTACCCTTACCCTTACCCTTACCCTTACCCTTACCCTTACCCTTACCCTTACCCCTACCCTTACCCTTACCCTTACCCTTGCTTTTACCCTTAGGCTTACCCTTACCTTTACCCTTACCCTTACCCTTACCCTTACCCTTACCCTTGCTTTTACCCTTAAGCTTACCCTTACCCTTACCCTTACCCTTACCCTTACCCTTACCCTTACCCTTACCCTTACCCTTGCTTTTACCCTTAAGCTTACCCTTACCCTTACCCTTACCCTTACCCTTACCCTTACCCTTACCCTTACCCTCACTCTTGCTTTTACCCTTAAGCTTACCCTTACCCTTACCCTTACCCTTACCCTTACCCTTACCCTTACCCTTACCCTTGCTTTTACCATTAAGCTTACCCTTACTCTTACCCTTACCCTTACCCTTACCCTTGCTTTTACCCTTAGGCTTACCCTTACCCTTACCCTTACCCTTACCCTTGCTTTTACCCTTAAGCTTACCCTTACCCTTACCCTTACCCTTACTCTTACCCTTACCCTTACCCTTACCCTTACCCTTGCTTTTACCCTTAAGCTAACCCTTACCCTTACCCTTACCCTTAACCTTACCCTTACCCTTGCTTTTACCCTTAAGCTCATCCTTACCCTTACCCTTACCCTTACCCTTACACTTACCCTTACCCTTACCCTTACCCTTGCTTTTACCCTTAAGCTTACCCTTACCCTTACCCTTACCCTTACCCTTACCCTTACCCTTACCCTTACCCTTGCTTTTACCCTTAAGCTTACCCTTACCCTTACCCTTACCCTTAAGCTTACCCTTACCCTTACACTTACCCTTACCCTTACCCTTACCCTTACCCTTGCTTTTACCCTTAAGCTTACCCTTACCCTTACCCTTACCCTTACCCTAACCCTTACCCTTAACCTTACCCTTACCCTTACCCTTACCCTTACCCTTACCCTTACCCTTGCTTTTACCCTTAGGCTTACCCTTACCTTTACCCTTACCATTACCCTTACCCTTACCCTTACCCTTACCCTTACCCTTACCCTTGCTTTTACCCTTAAGCTTACCCTTACCCTTACCCTTACCCTTACCCTTACCCTTACCCTTACCCTTACCCTTACCCTTACCCTTACCCTTGCTTTTACCCTTAAGCTTACCCTTACCCTTACCCTTACCCTTACCCTTACCCTTACCCTTACCCTTACCCTTACCCTTACCCTTACCCTTACCCTTACCCTTACCCTTACCCTTGCTTTTACCCTTAAGCTTACCCTTACCCTTACCCTTACTCTTACCCTCACCCTTACCCTTACCCTTACCCTTGCTTTTACCCTTAAGCTTACCCTTACCCTTACCTTTACCCTTACCCTTACCCTTACCCTTACCCTTACCCTTACCCTTACCCTTACCCTTACCCTTATCCTTACTCTTACCCTTACCCTTGCTTTTACCCTTAGGCTTACCCTTACCTTTAGCCTTACCCTTACCCTTACCCTTACCCTTACCCTTACCCTTACCCTTGCTTTTACCCTTAAGCTTACCCTTACCCTTACCCTTACCCTTACCCTTACCCTTACCCTTACCCTTACCCTTGCTTTAACCCTTAGGCTTACCCTTACCCTTTCCCTTACCCTTACCCTTGCTTTTACCCTTAAGCTTACACTTACCCTTACCCTTACCCTTACCCTTACCCTTACCCTTACCCTTACCCTTACCCTTACCCTTACCCTTACCCTTACCCTTACCCTTACCCTTACCCTTACCCTTACACTTACCCTTGCTTTTACCCTTAGGCTTACCCTTACCCTTACCCTTACCCTTACCCTTACCCTTACCCTTACCCTTAAGCTTACCCTTACCCTTACCCTTACCCTTACCCTTACCCTTACCCTTACCCTTACCCTTGCTTTTACCCTTAAGCTTACCCTTACCCTTTCCCTTACCCTTACCCTTACCCTTACCCTTACCCTTACCCTTACCCTTACCCTTGCTTTGACCCTTAGGCTTACCCTTACCTTTACCCTTACCCTTACCCTTACCCTTACCCTTACCCTTACCCTTACCCTTACCCTTACCCTTACCCTTACCCTTACCCTTGCTTTTACCCTTAAGCTTACCCTTACCCTTACCCTTACCCTTACCCTTACCCTTACCCTTACACTTACCCTTGCTTTTACCCTTAAGCTTACCCTTACCCTTACCCTTACCCTTACCCTTACCCTTGCTTTTACCCTTAGGCTTACCCTTACCCTTACCCTTACCCTTACCCTTACCCTTACCCTTGCTTTTACCCTTAAGCTTACCCTTACCCTTACCCTTACCCTTACCCTTACCCTTACCCTCACCCTTACCCTTACCCTTACCCTTACCCTTACCCTTACCCTTACCCTTGCTTTTACCCTTAGGCTTAACGTTACCTTTACCCTTACCCTTACCCTTACCCTTACCCTTACCCTTACCCTTACCCTTACCCTTACCCTTACCCTTACCCTTACCCTTACCCTTACCCTTACCCTTGCTTTTACCCTTAAGCTTACCCTTACCCTTACCCTTACCCTTACCCTTACCCTTACCCTTACCCTTGCTTTTACCCTTAAGCTTACCCTTACCCTTACCCTTACCTTTACCCTTACCCTCACCCTTACCCTTACCCTTACCCTTGCTTATACCCTTAAGCTTACCCTTACCCTTACCCTTACCCTTACCCTTACCCTTACCCTTACCCTTACCCTTACCCTTACCCTTACCCTTACCCTTACCCTTGCTTTTACCCTTAGGCTTACCCTTAACTTTACCCTTACCCTTACCCTTACCCTTACCCTTACCCTTACCCTTACCCTTACCCTTGCTTTTACCCTTAAGCTTACCCTTACCCTTACCCTTACCCTTACCCTTACCCTTACCCTAACCCTTACCCTTGCTTTTACCCTTAAGCTTACCCTTACCCTTACCCTTACCCTTACCCTTACCCTTACCCTTACCCTTACCCTTACCCTTACCCTTACCCTTACCCTTACCCTTACCCTTACCCTTACCCTTGCTTTTACCCTTAAGCTTACCCTTACCCTTACCCTTACCCTTACCCTTACCCTTACCCTTACCCTTATCCTTCCCCTTCTTTTACCCTTAAGCTTACCCTTACCCTTACCCTTACCCTTACCCTTACCCTTACCCTTACCCTTGCTTTTACTCTTAGGCTTACCCTTACCTTTACCCTTACCCTTACCCTTACCCTTACCCTCACCCTTACCCTTACCCTTGCTTTTACCCTTAAGCTTACCCTTACCCTTACCCTTACCCTTACCCTTACCCTTGCTTTTACCCTTAAGCTTACCCTTACCCTTACCCTTAACCTTACCCTTACCCTTGCTTTTACCCTTAGGCTTACCCTTACCCTTACCCTTACCCTTACCCTTGCTTTTACCCTTAAGCTTACCCTTACCCTTACCCTTACTCTTACCCTTACCCTTACCCTTACCCTCACCCTTACCCTTACCCTTACCCTTACCCTTACCCTTACCCTTACCCTTACCCTTACCCTTACCCTTGCTTTTACCCTTAGGCTTACCCTTACCTTTACCCTTACCCTAACCCTTACCCTTACCCTTACCCTTACCCTTACCCTTGCTTTTACCCTTAAGCTTACCCTTACCCTTACCCTTACCCTTACCCTTACCCTTACCCTTACCCTTACCCCTACCCTTGCTTTTACCCTTAAGCTTACCCTTACCCTTACCCTTACCCTTACCCTTACCCTTACCCCTACCCTTACCCTTACCCTTGCTTTTACCCTTAAGCTTACCCTTACCCTTACCCTTACCCTTACCCTTACCCTTACCCTTACCCTTACCCTTACCCTTACCCTTACCCTTACCCTTGCTTTTACCCTTAGGCTTACCCTTACCTTTACCCTTACCCTTACCCTTACCCTTACCCTTGCTTTTACCCTTAAGCTTACCCTTACCCTTACCCTTACCCTTAAGCTTACCCTTACCCTTACCCTTACCCTTACCCTTACCCTTACCCTTACCCTTACCCTTACCCTCACCCTTGCTTTTACCCTTAAGCTTACCCTTACCCTTACCCTTACCCTTACCCTTACCCTTGCTTTTACCCTTAAGCTTACCCTTACCCTTACCCTTACCCTTAAGCTTACCCTTACCCTTACCCTTACCCTTACCCTTACCCTTACCCTTACCCTTACCCTTACCCTTACCCTTACCCTTACCCTTACCCTTACCCTTACCCTTACCCTTGCTTTTACCCTTAAGCTTACCCTTACCCTTACCCTTACCCTTACCCTTAAGCTTACCCTTACCCTTACCCTTACCCTTACCCTTAACCTTACCCTTGCTTTTACCCTTAAGCTTACCCTTACCCTTACCCTTACCCTTACCCTTAAGCTTACCCTTACCCTTACCCTTACCCTTACCCTTACCCTTACCCTTGCTTTTACCCTTAAGCTTACCCTTACCCTTACCCTTACCCTTACCCTTAAGCTTACCCTTACCCTTACCCTTACCCTTACCCTTACCCTCACCCTTACCCTTACCCTTGCTTTTACCCTTAAGCTTACCCTTACCCTTACCCTTACCCTTGCTTTTACCCTTAAGCTTACCCTTACCCTTACCCTTACCCTTACCCTTGAGCTTACCCTTACCCTTACCCTTACCCTTACCCTTACCCTTACCCTTACCCTTACCCTTACCCTTACCCTTACCCTTGCTTTTACCCTTAAGCTTACCCTTACCCTTACCCTTACCCTTACCCTTACCCTTACCCTTACCCTTACCCTTGCTTTTACCCTTAGGCTTACCCTTACCTTTACCCTTACCCTTACCCTTACCCTTACCCTTACCCTTACCATTACCCTTGCTTTTACCCTTAAGCTTACCCTTACCCTTACCCTTACCCTTACCCTTACCCTTACCCTTACCCTTGCTTTTACCCTTAAGCTTACCCTTACCCTTACCCTCACCCTTACCCTTACCCTTGCTTTTACCCTTAGGCTTACCCTTACCCTTACCCTTACCCTTACCCTTGCTTTTACCCTTAAGCTTACCTTTACCCTTACCCTTACCCTTACCCTTACCCTTACCCTTACCCTTACCCTTACCCTTACCCTTACCCTTACCCTTACCCTTACCCTTACCCTTACCCTTACCCTTACCCTTACCCTTACCCTTACCCTTACCCTTGCTTTTACCCTTAGGCTTACCCTTACCTTTACCCTTACCCTTACCCTTACCCTTACCCTTACCCTTGCTTTTACCCTTAAGCTTACCCTTACCCTTACCCTTACCCTTACCCTTACCCTTACCCTTACCCTTGCTTTTACCCTTAAGCTTACCCTTACCCTTACCCTTACCCTTACCCTTACCCTTACCCTTACCCTTACCCTCACCCTCACCCTTGCTTTTACCCTTAAGCTTACCCTTACCCTTACCCTTACCCTTACCCTTACCCTTACCCTTACCCTTGCTTTTACCCTTAAGCTTACCCTTACCCTTACCCTTACCCTAACCCTTACCCTTGCTTTTACCCTTAGGCTTACCCTTCCCCTTACCCTTACCCTTACCCTTGCTTTTACCCTTAAGCTTACCCTTACCCTTACCCTTACCCTTACTCTTACCCTTACCCTTACCCTTACCCTTACCCTTGCTTTTACCCTTAGGCTTACCCTTACCTTTACCCTTACCCTTACCCTTACCCTTACCCTTACCCTTACCCTTACCCTTACCCTTACCCTTACCCTTGCTTTTACCCTTAAGCTTACCCTTACCCTTACCTTTACCCTTACCCTTACCCTTACCCTTACCCTTGCTTTTACCCTTAAGCTCACCCTTACCCTTACCCTTACCCTTACCCTTACCCTTACTCTTACCCTTACCCTTGCTTTTACCCTTAAGCTTACCCTTACCCTTACCCTTACCCTTACCCTTAAGCTTACCCTTACCCTTACCCTTACCCTTACCCTTACCCTTACCCTTACCCTTGCTTTTACCCTTAAGCTTACCCTTACCCTTACCCTTACCCTTACCCTTACCCTTGCTTTTACCCTTAAGCTTACCCTTACCCTTACCCTTACCCTTACCCTTAAGCTTACCCTTACCCTTACCCTTACCCTTACCCTTACCCTTACCCTTACCCTTGCTTTTACCCTTAAGCTTACCCTTACCCTTACCCTTACCCTTACCCTTACCCTTACCCTTACCCTTACCCTTACCCTTACCCTTGCTTTTACCCTTAGGCTTACCCTTACCTTTACCCTTACCATTACCCTTACCCTTACCCTTACCCTTACCCTTACCCTTACCCTTGCTTTTACCCTTAAGCTTACCCTTACCCTTACCCTTACCCTTACCCTTACCCTTACCCTTACCCTTACCCTTACCCTTACCCTTACCCTTACCCTTACCCTTACCCTTACCCTTACCCTTACCCTTACCCTTACCCTTACCCTTACCCTTGCTTTTACCCTTAAGCTTACCCTTACCCTTACCCTTACCCTTACCCTTACCCTTGCTTTTACCCTTAAGCTTACCCTTACCCTTACTCTTACCCCTACCCTTACCCTTACCCTTACCCTTACCCTTACCCTTACCCTTACCCTTGCTTTTACCCTTAGGCTTACCCTCACCTTTACCCTTACCCTTACCCTTACCCTTACCCTTACCCTTACCCTTACCCTTACCCTTGCTTTTACCCTTAAGCTTACCCTTACCCTTACGCTTAGCCTTACCCTTACCCTTGCTTTTACCCTTAAGCTTACCCTTACCCTTACCCTTACCCTTACCCTTACCATTGCTTTTACCCTTAGGCTTACCCTTACCCTTACCCTTACCCTTACCCTTAAGCTTACCCTTACCCTTACCCTTACCCTTACCCTTACCCTTACCCTTACCCTTACCCTTACCCTTACCCTTGCTTTTACCCTTAAGCTTACCCTTACCCTTACCCTTACCCTTACCCTTACCCTTACCCTTACCCTTACCCTTACCCTTACCCTTACCCTTACCCTTACCCTTACCCTTACCCTTACCCTTACCCTTACCCTTACCCTTACCCTTACCCTTACTTAGGGTAAGGGTAAGGGTAAGCTTAAGGGTAAAAGCAAGGGTAAGGGTAAGGGTAAGGGTAAGGGTAAGGGTAAGGGTAAGGGTAAGGGTAAGGGTAAGCTTAAGGGTAAGGGTAAGGGTAAGGGTAAGCTTAAGGGTAAAAGCAAGGGTAAGGGTAAGGGTAAGGGTAAGGGTAAGGGTAAGCTTAAGGGTAAGGGTAAGGGTAAGGGTAAGGGTAAGCTTAAGGGTAAAAGCAAGGGTAAGGTTAAGGGTAAGGGTAAGGGTAAGGGTAAGGGTAAGGGTAAGCTTAAGGGTAAGGGTAAGGGTAAGGGTAAGGGTAAGCTTAAGGGTAAAAGCAAGGGTAAGGGTAAGGGTAAGGGTAAGGGTAAGGGTAAGGGTAAGGGTAAGGGTAAGGGTAAGGGTAAGGGTAAGGGTAAGGGTAAGCTTAAGGGTAAGGGTAAGGGTAAGGGTAAGCTTTAGGGTAAAAGCAAGGGTAAGGGTAAGGGTAAGAGTAAGGGTAAGGGTAAGCTTAAGGGTAAAAGCAAGGGTAAGGGTAAGGGTAAGGGTAAGGGTAAGGGTAAGGGTAAGGGTAAGGGTAAGGGTAAGGGTAAGGGTAAGCTTAAGGGTAAGGGTAAGGGTAAGGGTAAGCTTAAGGGTAAAAGCAAGGGTAAGGGTAAGGGTAAGGGTAAGGGTAAGGGTAAAGGTAAGGGTAAGCCTAAGGGTAAAAGCAAGGGTAAGGGTAAGGGTAAGGGTAAGGGTAAGGGTAAGGGTAAGGGTAAGGGTAAGCTTAAGGGTAAAAGCAAGGGTAAGGGTAAGGGTAAGGGTAAGGGTAAGGGTAAGGGTAAGGGTAAGGGTAAGGGTAAGGGTAAGGGTAAGGGTAAGGGTAAGCTTAAGGGTAAAAGCAAGGGTAAGGGTAAGGGTAAGGGTAAGGGTAAGGGTAAGGGTAAGGGTAAGGGTAAGGGTAAGGGTAAGGGTAAGGGTAAGGGTAAGGGTAAGGGTAAGGGTAAGGGTAAGGGTAAGCTTAAGGGTAAAAGCAAGGGTAAGGGTAAGGTTAAGGGTAAGGGTAAGGGTTAGGGTAAGGGTAAAGGTAAGGGTAAGCCTAAGGGTAAGAGCAAGGGTAAGGGTAAGGGTAAGGGTAAGGGTAAGGGTAAGGGTAAGGGTAAGGGTAAGGGTAAGGGTAAGGGTAAGGGTAAGAGTAAGGGTAAGGGTAAGGGTAAGCTTAAGGGTAAAAGCAAGGGTAAGGGTAAGGGTAAAGGTAAGGGTAAGCCTAAGGGTAAAAGCAAGGGTAAGGGTAAGGTTAAGGGTAAGGGTAAGGGTAAGCTTAAGGGTAAAAGCAAGGGTAAGGGTAAGGGTAAGGGTAAGGGTAAGGGTAAGCTTAAGGGTAAAAGCAAGGGTAAGGGTAAGGGTGAGAGTAAGGGTAAGGGTAAGTGTAAGGGTAAAGGTAAGGGTAAGCCTAAGTGTAAAAGCAAGGGTAAGGGTAAGGGTAAGGGTAAGGGTAAGGGTAAGGGTAAGGGTAAGCTTAAGGGTAAAAGCAAGGGTTAGGATAAGGGTAAGGGTAAGGGTAAGGGTAAGGGTAAGGGTAAGGGTAAGGGTAAGGGTAAGGGTAAGCTTAAGGGTAAAAGCAAGGGTAAGGGTAAGGGTAAGGGTAAGCTTACCCTTACCCTTACCCTTACCCTTACACTTACCCTTGCTTTTACCTTTAGGCTTACCCTTACCCTTACCCTTACCCTTACCCTTAAGCTTACCCTTACCCTTACCCTTACCCTTACCCTTACCCTTACCCTTACCCTTACCCTTACCCTTGCTTTTACCCTTAAGCTTACCCTTACCCTTACCCTTACCCTTACCCTTACCCTTACCCTTACCCTTACCCTTACCCTTACCCTTACCCTTGCTTTGACCCTTAGGCTTACCCTTACCTTTACCCTCACCCTTACCCTTATCCTTACCCTTACCCTTATCCTTACCCTTACCCTTACCCTTACCCTTGCTTTTACCCTTAAGCTTACCCTTACCCTTACCCTTACCCTTGCTTTTACCCTTAAGCTTACCCTTACCCTTACCCTTACCCTTACCCTTACCCTTACCCTTGCTTTTACCCATAGGCTTACCCTTACCCTTACCCTTACCCTTACCCTTGCTTCTACCCTTAAGCTTACCCTTACCCTTACCCTTACCCTTACCCTTACCCTTACACTTACCCTAACCCTTACCCTTACCCTTACCCTTACCCTTACCCTTACCCTTGCTTTTACCCTTAGGCTTAACCTTACCTTTACCCTTACCCTTACCCTTACCCTTACCCTCACCCTTACCCTTACCCTTACCCTTACCCTTACCCTTACCCTTACCCTTACCCTTACCCTTACCCTTGCTTTTACCCTTAAGCTTACCCTTACCCTTACCCTTACCCTTACCCTCACCCTTACCCTTACCCTTGCTTTTACCCTTAAGCTTACCCTTACCCTTACCCTTACCCTTACCCTCACCCTTACCCTTACCCTTACCCTTGCTTATACCCTTAAGCTTACCCTTACCCTTACCCTTACCCTTACCCTTACCCTTACCCTTACCCTTACCCTTACCCTTACCCTTACCCTTACCCTTACCCTCACCCTTACCCTTGCTTTTACCCTTAGGCTTACCCTTACCTTTACCCTTACCCTTACCCTTACCCTTACCCTTACCCTTACCCTTACCCTTACCCTTGCTTTTACCCTTAAGCTTACCCTTACCCTTACCCTTACCCTTACCCTAACCCTTACCCTTGCTTTTACCCTTAAGCTTACCCTTACCCTTACCCTTACCCTTACCCTTACCCTTACCCTTACCCTTACCCTTACCCTTACCCTTGCTTTTACCCTTAAGCTTACCCTTACCCTTACCCTTACCCTTACCCTTACCCTTACCCTTATCCTTACCCTTGCTTTTACCCTTAAGCTTACCCTTACCCTTACCCTTACCCTTACCCTTACCCTTACCTTTACCCTTACCCTTACCCTTACCCTTACCCTTGCTTTTACTCTTAGGCTTACCCTTACCTTTACCCTTACCCTTACCCTTACCCTTACCCTCACCCTTACCCTTACCCTTGCTTTTACCCTTAAGCTTACCCTTACCCTTACCCTTACCCTTACCCTTACCCTTGCTTTTACCCTTAAGCTTACCCTTACCCTTACCCTTAACCTTACCCTTACCCTTGCTTTTACCCTTAGGCTTACCCTTACCCTTACCCTTACCCTTACCCTTGCTTTTACCCTTATGCTTACCCTTACCCTTACCCTTACTCTTACCCTTACCCTTACCCTTACCCTTACCCTTACCCTTACCCTTACCCTTACCCTTACCCTTGCTTTTACCCTTAGGCTTACCCTTACCTTTACCCTTACCCTAACCCTTACCCTTACCCTTACCCTTACCCTTACCCTTGCTTTTACCCTTAAGCTTACCCTTACCCTTACCCTTACCCTTACCCTTACCCTTACCCTTACCCTTACCCTTACCCTTACCCTTACCCTTACCCTTGCTTTTACCCTTAAGCTTACCCTTACCCTCACCCTTACCCTTACCCTTACCCTTACCCTTACCCTTACCCTTACCCTTACCCTTACCCTTGCTTTTACCCTTAAGCTTACCCTTACCCTTACCCTTACCCTTACCCTTACCCTTACCCTTACCCTTACCCTTACCCTTGCTTTTACCCTTAGGCTTACCCTTACCTTTACCCTTACCCTTACCCTTACCCTTACCCTTTGCCTTGCTTTTACCCTTAAGCTTACCCTTACCCTTTCCCTTACCCTTAAGCTTACCCTTACCCTTACCCTTACCCTTACCCTTACCCTTACCCTTACCCTTACCCTTACCCTTAACCTTACCCTTACCCTTACCCTTACCCTTACCCTTGCTTTTACCCTTAAGCTTACCCTTACCCTTACCCTTACCCTTACCCTTGCTTTTACCCTTAAGCTTACCCTTACCCTTACCCTTACCCTTAAGCTTACCCTTACCCTTACCCTTACCCTTAGGGTAAGCTTAAGGGTAAAAGCAAGGGTAAGGGTAAGGGTAAGGGTAAGGGTAAGGGTAAGGGTAAGGGTAAGGGTAAGGGTAAGGGTAAGGGTAAGGGTAAGCTTAAGGGTAAGGGTAAGGGTAAGCCTAAGGGTAAAAGCAAGGGTAAGGGTAAGGGTAAGGTTAAGGGTAAGGGTAAGCTTAAGGGTAAAAGCAAGGGTAAGGGTAAGGCTAAGGGTAAGGGTAAGGGTAAGGGTAAGGGTAAGCTTAAGGGTAAAAGCAAGGGTAAGGGTAAGGGTAAGGGTAAGGGTAAGGGTAAGGGTAAGGGTAAAGGTGAGGGTAAGCCTAAGGGTAAAAGCAAGGGTAAGGGTAAGGGTAAGGGTAAGGGTAAGGGTAAGGGTAAGGGTAAGGGTAGGGGTAAGAGTAAGGGTAAGGGTAAGCTTAAGGGTAAAAGCAAGGGCAAGGGTAAGGGTAAGGGTAAGGGTAAGGGTAAGGGTAAGCTTAAGGGTAAAAGCAAGGGTAAGGGTAAGGGTAAGGGTAAGGGTAAGGGTAAGGGTAAGGGTAAGGGTAAGGGTAAGGGTAAGGGTAAGGGTAAGGGTAAGGGTAAGGGTAAGGGTAAGCTTAAGGGTAAAAGCAAGGGTAAGGGTAAGGGTAAGGGTAAGGGTAAGGGTAAGCTAAAGGGTAAAAGCAAGGGTAAGGGTAAGGGTAAGGGTAAGGGTAAGGGTAAGGGTAAGGGTAAGGGTAAGCTTAAGGGTAAGGGTAAGGGTAAGGGTAAGGGTAAGCTTAAGGGTAAAAGCAAGGGTAAGGGTAAGAGTAAGGGTAAGGGTAAGGGTAAGGGTAAGGGTAAGGGTAAGGGTGAGCTTAAGGGTAAAAGCAAGGGTAAGGGTAAGGGTAAGGGTAAGGGTAAGGGTAAGGGTAAGGGTAAGGGTAAACTTAAGGGTAAAAGCAAGGGTAAGGGTAAGGGTAAGGGTAAGGGTAAGGGTAAGGGTAAGGGTAAGGGTAAGGGTAAGGGTAAAGGTAAGGGTAAGCCTAAGGGTAAAAGCAAGGGTAAGGGTAAGGGTAAGGGTAAGGGTAAGAGTAAGGGTAAGGGTAAGGGTAAGGGTAAGCTTAAGGGTAAAAGCAAGGGTAAGGGTAAGGGTAAGGGTAAGGGTAAGCCTAAGGGTAAAAGCAAGGGTAAGGGTAAGGGTAAGGGTAAGGGTAAGGGTAAGCTTAAGGGTAAAAGCAAGGGTAAGGGTAAGGGTAAGGGTAAGGGTAAGGGTAAGGGTAAGCTTAAGGGTAAAATCAGGGGTGAGGGTAAGGGTAAGGGTAAGGGTAAGGGTAAGGGTAAGGGTAAGGGTAAGGGTAAGGGTAAGCTTAAGGGTAAAAGCAAGGGTAAGGGTAAGGGTAAGGGTAAGGGTAAGGGTAAGGGTAAGGGTAAGGGTAAGGGTAAGGGTAAGCTTAAGGGTAAAAGCAAGGGTAAGGGTAAGGGTAAGGGTAAGGGTAAGGGTAAGGGTAAAGGTAAGGGTAAGCCTAAGGGTAAAAGCAAGGGTAAGGGTAAGGGTAAGGGTAAGGGTAAGGGTAAGGGTAAGGGTAAGGGTAAGGGTAAGGGTAAGGGTAAGGGTAAGGGTAAGGGTAAGGGTAAGGGTAAGGGTAAGGGTAAGGGTAAGGGTAAGGGTAAGCTTGAGGGTAAAAGCAAGGGTAAGGGTAAGGGTAAGGGTAAGGGTAAGCCTAAGGGTAAAAGCAAGGGTAAGGGTAAGGGTAAGGGTAAGGGTAAGCTTAAGGGTAAAAGCAAGGGTAAGGGTAAGGGTAAGGGTAAGGGTAAGGGTAAGGGTAAGGGTAAGCTCAAGGGTAAAAGCAAGGGTAAGGGTAAGGGTAAGGGTAAGGGTAAGGGTAAAGGTAAGGGTAAGGGTAAAGGTAAGGGTAAGCCTAAGGGTAAAAGCAAGGGTAAGGGTAAGGGTAAGGGTAAGAGTAAGGGTAAGGGTAAGGGTAAGCTTAAGGGTAAAAGCAAGGGTAAGGGTAAGGGTAAGGGTAAGGGTAAGGGTAAGGGTAAGGGTAAGGGTAAGGGTAAGGGTAAGGGTAAGGGTAAGGGTAAGGGTAAGGGTAAGGGTAAGGGTAAGGGTAAGCTTAAGGGTAAGGGTAAGGGTAAGGGTAAGCTCAAGGGTAAAAGCAAGGGTAAGGGTAAGGGTAAGGGTAAGCTTAAGGGTAAAAGCAAGGGTAAGGGTAAGGGTAAGGGTAAGGGTAAGGGTAAGGGTAAGGGTAAGGGTAAGGGTAAGGGTAAGCTTAAGGGTAAGGGTAAGGGTAAGGGTAAGGGTAAGCTTAAGGGTAAAAGCAAGGGTAAGGGTAAGGGTAAGGGTAAGGGTAAGGGTAAGCTTAAGGGTAAGGGTAAGGGTAAGGGTAAGCTTAAGGGTAAAAGCAAGGGTAAGGTTAAGGGTAAGGGTAAGGGTAGGGTAAGGGTAAGGGTAAGCTTAAGGGTAAGGGTAAGGGTAAGGGTAAGCTTAAGGGTAAAAGCAAGGGTAAGGGTAAGGGTAAGGGTAAGGGTAAGGGTAAGGGTAAGGGTAAGGGTAAGGGTAAAGGTAAGGGTAAGGGTAAGCTTAAGGGTAAGGGTAAGGGTAAGGGTAAGCTTAAGGGTAAAAGCAAGGGTAAGGGTAAGGGTAAGGGTAAGGGTAAGGGTAAGCTTAAGGGTAAAAGCAAGGGTAAGGGTAAGGGTAAGTGTAAGGGTAAGGGTAAGGGTAAGGGTAAGGGTAAGGGTAAGGGTAAGGGTAAGGGTAAGGGTAAGGGTAAGCTTAAGGGTAAGGGTAAGGGTAAGGGTAAGGGTAAGCTTAAGGGTAAAAGCAAGGGTAAGGGTAAGGGTAAGGGTAAGGGTAAGGGTAAGCTTAAGGGTAAGGGTAAGGGTAAGGGTAAGCTTAAGGGTAAAAGCAAGGGTAAGGTTAAGGGTAAGGGTAAGGGTAAGGGTAAGGGTAAGGGTAAGCTTAAGGGTAAGAGTAAGGGTAAGGGTAAGGGTAAGCTTAAGGGTAAAAGCAAGGGTAAGGGTAAGGGTAAGGGTAAGGGTAAGGGTAAGGGTAAGGGTAAGGGTAAGGGTAAGGGTAAGGGTAAGGGTAAGGGTAAGCTTAAGGGTAAGGGTAAGGGTAAGGGTAAGCTTAAGGGTAAAACCAAGGGTAAGGGTAAGGGTAAGGGTAAGGGTAAGGGTAAGGGTAAGGGTAAGGGTAAGGGTAAGAGTAAGGGTAAGGGTAAGGGTAAGGGTAAGGGTAAGGGTAAGGGTAAGGGTAAGGGTAAGCTTTAGGGTAAGGGTAAGGGTAAGGGTAAGCTTAAGGGTAAAAGCAAGGGTAAGGGTAAGGGTAAGGGTAAGGGTAAGGGTAAAGGTAAGGGTAAGCCTAAGGGTAAAAGCAAGGGTAAGGGTAAGGGTAAGGGTAAGGGTAAGGGTAAGGGTAAGGGTAAGGGTAAGGGTAAGGGTAAGCTTAAGGGTAAAAGCAAGGGTAAGGGTAAGAGTAAGGGTAAGGGTAAGGGTAAGGGTAAGGGTAAGGGTAAGGGTAAGGGTAAGGGTAAGCTTAAGTGTAAAAGCAAGGGTAAGGGTAAGGGTAAGGGTAAGGGTAAGGGTAAGGGTAAGGGTAAGGGTAAGGGTAAGGGTAAGGGTAAGGGTAAGCTTAAGGGTAGAAGCAAGGGTAAGGGTAAGGGTAAGGGTAAGGGTAAGGGTTAGGGTAAGGGTAAAGGTAAGGGTAAGCCTAAGGGTAAAAGCAAGGGTAAGGGTAAGGGTAAGGGTAAGGGTAAGGGTAAGGGTAAGGGTAAGGGTAAGGGTAAGGGTAAGAGTAAGGGTAAGGGTAAGGGTAAGCTTAAGGGTAAAAGCAAGGGTAAGGGTAAGGGTAAGGGTAAGGGTAAGCCTAAGGGTAAAAGCAAGGGTAAGGGTAAGGTTAACTGTAAGGGTAAGGGTAAGCTTAAGGGTTAAAGCAAGGGTAAGGGTTAGGGTAAGGGTAAGGGTAAGGGTAAGCTTAAGGGTAAAAGCAAGGGTAAGGGTAAGGGTGAGGGTAAGGGTAAGGGTAAGGGTAAGGGTAAGGGTAAAGGTAAGGGTAAGCCTAAGAGTAAAAGCAAGGGTAAGGGTAAGGGTAAGGGTAAGGGTAAAGGTAAGGGTAAGGGTAAGGGTAAGGGTAAGGGTAAGGGTAAGCTTAAGGGTAAAAGCAAGGGTAAGGATAAGGGTAAGGGTATGGGTAAGGGTAAGGGTAAGGGTAAGGGTAAGGGTAAGGGTAAGCTTAAGGGTAAAAGCAAGGGTAAGGGTAAGGGTAAGGGTAAGGGTAAGGGTAAGGGTAAGGGTAAGGGTAAGGGTAAGGGTAAGCTTAAGGGTAAAAGCAAGGGTAAGGGTTAGGGTAAGGGTAAGGGTAAGGGTAAGGGTAAGGGTAAGCTTAAGGGTAAAAGCAAGGGTAAGGGTAAGGGTAAGGGTAAGGGTAAGGGTAAGGGTAAGGGTAAAGGTAAGGGTAAGCCTAAGGGTAAAAGCAAGGGTAAGGGTAAGGGTAAGGGTAAGGGTAAGGGTAAGGGTAAGGGTAAGGGTAAGGGTAAGGGTAAGGGTAAGGGTAAGGGTAAGGGTAAGGGTAAGCTTAAGGTTAAGGGTAAGGGTAAGGGTAAGCTTAAGGGTAAAAGCAAGGGTAAGGGTAAGGGTAAGGGTAAGGGTAAGCTTAAGGGTAAAAGCAAGGGTAAGGGTAAGGGTAAGGGTAAGGGTAAGGGTAAGGGTAAGGGTAAGGGTAAGGGTAAGGGTAAGCTTAAGGGTAAGGGTAAGGGTAAGGGTAAGGGTAAGCTTAAGGGTAAAAGCAAGGGTAAGGGTAAGGGTAAGGGTAAGGGTGAGGGTAAGCTTAAGGGTAAGGGTAAGGGTAAGGGTAAGGGTAAGCTTAAGGGTAAAAGCAAGGGTAAGGTTAAGGGTAAGGGTAAGGGTAAGTGTAAGGGTAAGGGTAAGCTTAAGGGTAAGGGTAAGGGTAAGGGTAAGCTTAAGGGTAAAAGCAAGGGTAAGGGTAAGGGTAAGGGTAAGGGTAAGGGTAAGGGTAAGGGTAAGGGTAAGGGTAAGGGTAAGGGTAAGGGTAAGGGTAAGGGTAAGGGTAAATGTAAGCTTAAGCGTAAGGGTAAGGGTAAGGGTAAGCTTAAGGGTAAAAGCAAGGGTAAGGGTAAGGGTAAGGGTAAGGGTAAGGGTAAGCTTAAGGGTAAAAGCAAGGGTAAGGGTAAGGGTAAGGGTAAGGGTAAGGGTAAGGGTAAGGGTAAGGGTAAGGGTAAGGGTAAGGGTAAGGGTAAGCTTAAGGGTAAGGGTAAGGGTAAGGGTAAGGGTAAGCTTAAGGGTAAAAGCAAGGGTAAGGGTAAGGGTAAGGGTAAGGGTAAGGGTAAGCTTAAGGGTAAGGGTAAGGGTAAGGGTAAGGGTAAGCTTAAGGGTAAAAGCAAGGGTAAGGTTAAGGGTAAGGGTAAGGGTAAGGGTAAGGGTAAGGGTAAGCTTAAGGGTAAGAGTAAGGGTAAGGGTAAGGGTAAGCTTAAGGGTAAAAGCAAGGGTAAGGGTAAGGGTAAGGGTAAGGGTAAGGGTAAGGGTAAGGGTAAGGGTAAGGGTAAGGGTAAGGGTAAGGGTAAGGGTAAGCTTAAGGGTAAGGGTAAGGGTAAGGGTAAGCTTAAGGGTAAAAGCAAGGGTAAGGGTAAGGGTAAGGGTAAGGGTAAGGGTAAGGGTAAGGGTAAGGGTAAGGGTAAGAGTAAGGGTAAGGGTAAGGGTAAGGGTAAGGGTAAGGGTAAGGGTAAGGGTAAGCTTAAGGGTAAGGGTAAGGGTAAGGGTAAGCTTAAGGGTAAAAGCAAGGGTAAGGGTAAGGGTAAGGGTAAGGGTAAGGGTAAGGGTAAAGGTAAGGGTAAGCCTAAGGGTAAAAGCAAGGGTAAGGGTAAGGGTAAGGGTAAGGGTAAGGGTAAGGGTAAGGGTAAGGGTAAGGGTAAGCTTAAGGGTAAAAGCAAGGGTAAGGGTAAGGGTAAGGGTAAGGGTAAGGGTAAGGGTAAGGGTAAGGGTAAGGGTAAGGGTAAGGGTAAGGGTAAGCTTAAGGGTAAAAGCAAGGGTAAGGGTAAGGGTAAGGGTAAGGGTAAGGGTAAGGGTAAGGGTAAGGGTAAGGGTAAGGGTAAGCTTAAGGGTAAAAGCAAGGGTAAGGGTAAGGGTAAGGGTAAGGGTAAGGGTTAGGGTAAGGGTAAAGGTAAGGGTAAGCCTAAGGGTAAAAGCAAGGGTAAGGGTAAGGGTAAGGGTAAGGGTCAGGGTAAGGGTAAGGGTAAGGGTAAGGGTAAGAGTAAGGGTAAGGGTAAGGGTAAGCTTAAGGGTAAAAGCAAGGGTAAGGGTAAGGGTAAGGGTAAGGGTAAGGGTAAAAGCAAGGGTAAGGGTAAGGTTAAGGGTAAGGGTAAGGGTAAGCTTAAGGGTTAAAGCAAGGGTAAGGGTAAGGGTAAGGGTAAGGGTAAGGGTAAGCTTAAGGGTAAAAGCAAGGGTAAGGGTAAGGGTGAGGGTAAGCGTAAGGGTAAGGGTAAGGGTAAAGGTAAGGGTAAGCCTAAGAGTAAAAGCAAGGGTAAGGGTAAGGGTAAGGGTAAGGGTAAAGGTAAGGGTAAGGGTAAGGGTAAGGGTACGGGTAAGGGTAAGCTTAAGGGTAAAAGCAAGGATAAGGATAAGGGTAAGGGTAAGGGTAAGGGTAAGGGTAAGCTTAAGGGTAAAAGCAAGGGTAAGGGTAAGGGTAAGGGTAAGGGTAAGGGTAAGGGTAAGGGTAAGGGTAAGGGTAAGGGTAAGGGTAAGGGTAAGCTTAAGGGTAAAAGCAAGGGTAAGGGTTAGGGTAAGGGTAAGGGTAAGGGTAAGGGTAAGGGTAAGGGTAAGCTTAAGGGTAAAAGCAAGGGTAAGGGTAAGGGTAAGGGTAAGGGTAAGTGCAAGGGTAAGGGTAAAGGTAAGGGTAAGCCTAAGGGTAAAAGCAAGGGTAAGGGTAAGGGTAAGGGTAAGGGTAAGGGTAAGGGTAAGGGTAAGGGTAAGGGTAAGGGTAAGGGTAAGGGTAAGGGTAAGGGTAAGCTTAAGGGTATAAGCAAGGGTAAGGGTAAGGGTAAGGGTGAGGGTAAGGGTAAGGGTAAGGGTAAGGGTAAGCTTAAGGGTAAAAGCAAGGGTAAGGGTAAGGGTAAGGGTAAGGGTAAGGGTAAGCTTAAGGGTAAAAGCAAGGGTAAGGGTAAGGGTAAGGGTAAGGGTAAGGGTAAGGGTAAGGGTAAGGGTAAGGGTAAGGGTAAAGGTAAGGTTAAGCCTAAGGGTAAAAGCAAGGGTAAGGGTAAGGGTAAGGGTAAGGGTAAGGGTAAGGGTAAGGGTAAGGGTAAGGGTAAGGGTAAGGGTAAGGGTAAGGGTAAGCTTAAGGGTAAAAGCAAGGGTAAGGGTAAGGGTAAGGGTAAGGGTAAGCCTAAGGGTAAAAGCAAGGGTAAGGGTAAGGGTAAGGGTAAGGGTAAGGGTAAGCTTAAGGGTAAAAGCAAGGGTAAGGGTAAGGGTAAGGGTAAGCTTAAGGGTAAAAGCAAGGGTAAGGGTAAGGGTAAGGGTAAGGGTAAGGGTAAGGGTAAGGATAAGGGTAAGGGTAAGGGTAAAGGTAAGGGTAAGCCTAAGGGTCAAAGCAAGGGTAAGGGTAAGGGTAAGGGTAAGGGTAAGGGTAAGGGTAAGGGTAAGGGTAAGGGTAAGGGTAAGGGTAAGGGTAAGGGTAAGGGTAAGCTTAAGGGTAAAAGCAAGGGTAAGGGTAAGGGTAAGGGTAAGGGTAAGCTTAAGGGTAAAAGCAAGGGTAAGGGTAAGGGTAAGGGTAAGGGTAAGGGTAAGGGTAAGGGTAAGGGTAAGCTTAAGGGTAAGGGTAAGGGTAAGGGTAAGGGTAAGCTTAAGGGTAAAAGCAAGGGTAAGGGTAAGGGTAAGGGTAAGGGTAAAGGTAAGGGTAAGGGTAAGGGTAAGGGTACGGGTAAGGGTAAGCTTAAGGGTAAAAGCAAGGATAAGGATAAGGGTAAGGGTAAGGGTAAGGGTAAGGGTAAGCTTAAGGGTAAAAGCAAGGGTAAGGGTAAGGGTAAGGGTAAGGGTAAGGGTAAGGGTAAGGGTA
Organism: Myrrha octodecimguttata; assembly: GCA_958510865.1. Classification (NCBI taxonomy): domain Eukaryota; kingdom Metazoa; phylum Arthropoda; class Insecta; order Coleoptera; family Coccinellidae; genus Myrrha; species Myrrha octodecimguttata. The sequence goes on along the minus strand of CAUEHS010000213.1, from coordinate 1,406 downwards.
AGGGTAAGGGTAAGGGTAAGGGTAAGCTTAAGGGTAAAAGCAAGGGTAAGGGTTAGGGTAAGGGTAAGGGTAAGGGTAAGGGTAAGGGTATGGGTAAGCTTAAGGGTAAAAGCAAGGGTAAGGGTAAGGGTAAGGGTAAGGGTAAGGGTAAGGGTAAGGGTAAAGGTAAGGGTAAGCCTAAGGGTAAAAGCAAGGGTAAGGGTAAGGGTAAGGGTAAGGGTAAGGGTAAGGGTAAGGGTAAGGGTAAGGGTAAGGGTAAGGGTAAGGGTAAGGGTAAGCTTAAGGGTATAAGCAAGGGTAAGGGTAAGGGTAAGGGTGAGGGTAAGGGTAAGGGTAAGGGTAAGGGTAAGCTTAAGGGTAAAAGCAAGGGTAAGGGTAAGGGTAAGGGTAAGGGTAAGGGTAAGCTTAAGGGTAAAAGCAAGGGTAAGGGTAAGGGTAAGGGTAAGGGTAAGGGTAAGGGTAAGGGTAAGGGTAAGGGTAAGGGTAAGGGTAAGGGTAAAGGTAAGGTTAAGCCTAAGGGTAAAAGCAAGGGTAAGGGTAAGGGTAAGGGTAAGGGTAAGGGTAAGGGTAAGGGTAAGGGTAAGGGTAAGGGTAAGGGTAAGGGTAAGGGTAAGGGTAAGGGTAAGCTTAAGGGTAAAAGCAAGGGTAAGGGTAAGGGTAAGGGTAAGGGTAAGCCTAAGGGTAAAAGCAAGGGTAAGGGTAAGGGTAAGGGTAAGGGTAAGGGTAAGCTTAAGGGTAAAAGCAAGGGTAAGGGTAAGGGTAAGGGTAAGCTTAAGGGTAAAAGCAAGGGTAAGGGTAAGGGTAAGGGTAAGGGTAAGGGTAAGGGTAAGGATAAGGGTAAGGGTAAGGGTAAAGGTAAGGGTAAGCCTAAGGGTCAAAGCAAGGGTAAGGGTAAGGGTAAGGGTAAGGGTAAGGGTAAGTTTAAGGGTAAAAGCAAGGGTAAGGGTAAGGGTAAGGGTAAGGGTAAGGGTAAGCTTAAGGGTAAAAGCAAGGGTGAGGGTAAGGGTAAGGGTAAGCTTAAGGGTAAAAGCAAGGGTAAGGGTAAGGGTAAGGGTAAGGGTAAGGGTGAGGGTAAGGGTAAGGGTAAGCTTAAGGGTAAGGGTAAGGGTAAGGGTAAGGGTAAGCTTAAGGGTAAAAGCAAGGGTAAGGGTAATGGTAAGGGTAAGGGTAAGCTTAAGGGTAAGGGTAAGGGTAAGGGTAAGCTTAAGGGTAAAAGCAAGGGTAAGGTTAAGGGTAAGGGTAAGGGTAAGGGTAAGGGTAAGGGTAAGCTTAAGGGTAAGGGTAAGGGTAAGGGTAAGGGTAAGCTTAAGGGTAAAAGCAAGGGTAAGGGTAAGGGTAAGGGTAAGGGTAAGGGTAAGGGTAAGGGTAAGGGTAAGGGTAAGGGTAAGGGTAAGCTTAAGGGTAAG